>APFE031189617.1:3443-82982 GCA_000404065.3 Pinus taeda
AATACCATGGACCGAAAAACCATCGCATCCAAAACCATGGACCGAAAACCATCGTGTCCAAAAAACATGTGCGAAAATCATGCACAAAACCATAGGTGGGTCCACCTAACCTAACATAGGGTCCAAAACCAAAATTGTCCGGGGCGCTGCCCCGGACCCCATAAAGTGGGGTTACGGGTACCCCTCAAACCCCCTGTTAACTATGTGGAAAGAATATAACACAACCCAACAGTTCGAGTTTCCACAACTCTCCGATTCAAGTGTGTGCTTCTGAACACCTGCATCCTACAAATGATGTTTCAAGCCATTGCATTCCTCTTGAATACAACCTCCACACTTTGCAATGCAACCCCTTCTTGGAGTTGTTTCAATGGTCTTCATGGAAACTTTGGAACTCTCTCCATAAGAATGTCCATAGCCAAGACCCAAATACTTAGGCCTTTCTTCAACCATTATTGGTTCAATAATACCTTGTGCATGCTTTCCCAAGCCCTTTCCTTCATATCCCATCTTGGACATTAGCTTGGAACCTATGCCTCTAGTATGTTTTTTAAAAGAACCAATATGAGCATTCTTAGAAGAATTTGAAGACAAACTGGAATGGTTTACTTCTTCTTCAAGCCGATACTTGACCAAGGCTTCTTGGGAAACAAACAGATGTGACTCCAACTCATTCATCCTTTTCAAGTTCATATTTGCAATATGAAGTTGCCTCTCCATTTCCTACAATTTTTCAGAAAGCATCTACTTCTCTTCCTTCATGGAGTTCAACTGCTCTCTAAGTATGCTGCTCTTTTTTCCATCCTCATACATTTTCCTCACCTTGTCCTTTATGATGAACAAGTCTTGCTTCAAGTCTCCATAAAAGAGTCTTGTGATGAAGAAGGAAGAATTCGAGGATACACTTGAGGAAGTTTTCATTATGCCAATGAGCAAGGAACTTCAAAAAAAAATAATAAAGAGCTTATTTCAGCAAACTTTTGCAACAAACCTCTTGTGCTTTAAGGACTGCCTTGATGTTCTTAGGATAGAAGAATGCCTTTAGCCCTTATTCCCATTTTCCCTTCTAGGATTGAGCTAGCAACAACTTTCCTTTCACCTCTGCAAACTCAGAAAATAGTCAGTTTGCAAACAAGCATACATTAATCAGACAATCAATCCATGACTACCCAAACACCTTTCAGACAAGAAATCTTTGCTCTGTCAATCAAGCATTCTGATATAACCTTCTTTGAAGGTGGATTTAATCAAACTTAGGCTTTAATACCACCTGATCTGAAAATGGGGCACTTAGGCTTCTTGTATAACTTACAAGAACCTCTCCCACTTCCAAAGCTTTAAATATTCCCAAGTCTTATTGATTAACGAATGCAAAATTAAATTTGTGCTTGAAAATATGGGTGTATGCTTGTATTGATTTTTAACTGATTATATGCTTTAAAATCTACTGTTTGTGCAGATATGTAAATGCGCTCACACTGATGTATAAATACATGTAACAGGAAATAAAGTAGCAATAAACAATCACACAAAAACAACAATTTAATTAGGTTTTCACCCACAACTCTTGGGCTACATCTCTGTGAGCTCTAGTCAACTCAACTAGGCTCTATGGGATTATGGTATAAGTCTTTTTTACAAGCTCTTGGCTTAACTCTTGCTGTTTTACACAGATATAGTGGGTTTAGACAACATGTTACTCCCTGTCTCTTGAAGCTCTGGCTCTTGGCTCTTGGTTCTCGCTCTTTGGCTCTGACTCTGGCTCTGGCTTTGGCTCTTCGGCTTTGGCTTCTTTCTGCCCTCTATCAATTTACAACTCTCTTGGAATTTCACTTGACTTACAATTGACTCCCTCGGCTACCTTTTTGCTTTTGCACTGCCTCCTTCACCTTAGCTTCCTGCTTTGGCTTCACTTTCAACAACAAAACCGAAAAACAACCCCAACAACCAACAACCTTCTGTCTCTAACATTCATGGCTTTTTAAGCAAATTGGCACTGCCTGTTTGTTTTCTCTTTCAGGATCGCTATCTTCTAACCTTTGTCTGCTCAAATCCCCTCTCTGAGCATTAGGAATCATTGCTAAATGCCCTCAGGGATGGTGGCCACGTGTGCTATAACGGAAGAATGCATCGGCGCTTGAAATCCCAAATTTTGGAATTCTCGGACTACATAGGAAAATACACTAAACATGGGAAAAATCCGTAGAGAACACTATTCACCGGACTTCAAATTTTCATAAATGCATTTTATAACATTATCGGGTTTGCCTGTTAGTCGCAATCGCATGTCGCAAATGGCCTATCCCTTTGTATTTTGGAAATACATTAAAATGTGGAAATCCCACTTATATCGGACTTGAAATAGTGTTCCATAGCTTTAATAGAGCCTTTCAGGTCCATGCCATCACATTGACGCTTTCCTTCACATTTCGTTTAACAAATGAAACATGCCAAACTACATCAAAATGGAAATTGACAGATCTGAAACTTTATAAAATGTCATTTGTAATTCTATGGGGTTCAGCTGTTGCATATATATATACATATATGCCCGCCCCTTTGTATGGCTTCAATGTGACTTTGTGATGCGACTTGTCGCTGTCGCATGTCGCATGGGCCTCGGGCCGGTGTAGTACTCTATTGTGGTCGTCGATTGCGATATTGCTCCATTGCAATCACTGATTGTGATGTTGCAATCACAATAACCATATGTTATGCTATGATATCCTCCGATAGTCACCACCAATTGCGATTTTCCGATTAGATCTGGATCATTGATTGGCCAAATCCGACAGCTCCTGTTCATTATTGGTTTAAGCCTCCGATAGACCTTATTTCCACCATTTCTTCAGATTTTTGGGTCCCGAAAGTGTAATCTGATAAGTCTACAACTTCTCCTTTTGCGATGGATTTTTGGATTTTCACAAGACTTGAAGATTTAAAGGGCTTTTAAGATCCCTTTTCAATGGATTTTGCCCCTTTTTCCAAAGGATATAGGCAGCTTCATTTTATGATAACTTTTGCATCCTAAGCCAGTTCTTGCCCATTCAAGTTGCAGTAGATTCAGAATGAAATGATCTTTGCAATGGGGCTAGTTCCAGGAACTTCCTTAGCCTTTCATTTTTCCTCTATGAGGACCACTAGACTTATGAGTCTATCCAAAATCAATTTTGGATCATGCCTCCCCTCTAAAATAACTTTTGGTCTCCAAAATACTGACATATTGATCTGAATAGTAAATGAGAGTGACTCACCCTCTTCTTTCAGCCTCCCTATGCTTGCCTTTGCATAGTGCCTCTGAACCAAAGTTCCTGACCACTTCCCTTCTTAGATGGGTTGGTCATCTAGGGAAGAATTGTCTTCCTCCTTACCTTCCCATAGAACTCCTACTAAAATGATTATAGAAGGTAGTTTGAGCTTCTTTACCTTGATCATTGATCCAAGGTGGCTCAAAAAATGTGAAGTACATCTGCTCGACAAAACTTTCATTTGTACCTATTTGACAAGATGTTCAAAACAAGGAAAACATCAACATCTCTGTGTCCATGCACATCATGCTCATGCATGCATTTCATCCTTCAACTTTCACTTAAGCACATTGTACTTTCGAAGTTGAAATGAATTATAATGTTGCAGCAACAAAGTGAGTCTCCCACTCAATCTTTTCCATTCACCATCTTGGTAAAATCCTGCAACTTGCATTCCATTAACAAAAAAATGAAAATAGATGCATCAATATACATGCAATCTTAATTGGATAAGAACTCTAGACATTTCTTACCAATCCATTTCAAAGGACTTGCCCTTGTCCGCACATCAGTATCAACATGTGAATCATTTTGAAACACATTATTAATGGAAACTTCCTTTCCATTTCTGCCATCTTCTCTTTCCACTTTCTTCAGCTTTTGTGGAAGCATTGTTGGATTCTGTGTCCAACACCTTTCAGCAAGATGCCCTTGCTAATGGCAGTAAGTGCACTGCATATGCATCCTCTTGACAACATGATTTGCATTGTCCAATGGACCTTTGGTTCTTTACTTCTTTTCCTTCAAAAGTTTCCTGTATGTGGCCATTCTCTTCCAACATCTAGAAACATGATGGTTATCCAAACCACAAAAGGAACAAGCAATTCTTTTCCCATGCTTATGTGGAAATTTACCATGCTTTGCAAAATCAAAACGAATATGATTAGAACCAGATTTATACCTACCTCTTTCACCTTTATTGCCTTCACGAGGAGGTGAAGCAAATGAAGAAGTGGCTCTCTTTGGAACACCATCAACCTCTTCAAGGCTATTCGAGTTTCCACAACTCTCTCGTTCAAGTGCATGTTGTTGAACACCTACATCCTGCAAATGATGTTTCAAGCCATTGCATTCCTCTTAAATACAACCTCCACACTCTGCAATGCAACCCCTTCTTGAAGTTGTTTCAATGGCCTTCATGGCAGCTTTGGAACTCTCTCTATAAGACTATTCATAGGCAAGACCCAAATACTTAGGCCTTTCTTTAACCATTATTGGTTCAACAATACCTTGTGCATGCTTTCCCAAGCCCTTTCCTTCATAGCCCATCTTGGACATTAGCTTGGAACTTATGCCTCTAATATGTTTTTCAAAAGAACCAATATGAGAATTCTGAGAAGAATTTGAAGACAAACTGGAATGGTTTACCTCTTCTTCAAGCTAATACTTGACCAAGGTTTCTTGGGCAAAAAAGAGCTCTGACTCCAACTCATGCATCCTTTTCAGGTTCATATTTGCAATATGAAGTTGCCTCTCCATTTCTTGCAATTTGTCAGAAAGCATTTACTTCTCTTCCTTCATGGAGTTCAACTGCTCTCTAAGTATGTTGCTCTTTTTTCCATCCTCATTCATTTCCCTCTCCTTGTCCATCATGATGAACAAGTCCTACTTCAAGTATCCATCAAAGAGTCTTGTGATGAAGAAGGAAGAATTTGAGGATACACTTGAGGAAGTTGTCATTATGCCAATGAAGAAGGAACTTCAAACAAGATTAATAAAGAGCTTATTTCAGCAACCTTTTGCAACAAACCTCTTGTGCTTTAAGGACTGCCTTGAGATCCTTGGGATAGAAGAATGGCTTCAGCCCTTCTTACCATTTTCCCTTCTTAGACTGAGCTAGCAATAAATTTCCCTTCACCTCTGCAAACTCATAAAATAGTCAATTTGCAAAGAAGCATACATCAATCAGACAATCAATCCTTGACTGCCCAAACACCTTTCAGACAAGCAATCTTTGCTCTGTTAATCAAGCATTCTGATATAACCTTCTTTGAAGGTGGGTTTAATCAAACTTAGGCTCTGATACCACCTGATCTGAAAATGGGGCACTTAGGCTTTTTGTCCAACTTACAAGAACCTCTCCCACTTCCAAAGCTTTAAATATTCCCAAGTCTTATTGATTAACCAATGCAGAATTAAATCTGTACTTGAAAATATGGGTGTATGCTTGTATTTATTTTTAACTGATTATATGCTTTAAAATCTACTATTTGTGAAGATATGTAAATGTGCTCACGCTAATGTATAAATACATGTAACATAAAATAAAGCAGCAATAAACAATCACACAAAAACAACAATTTAATTAGGAGTTCACCCACAACTCTTGGGCTACATCTCCGTGAGCTCTAGTCAACTCAACTAGGCTCTTTGGGATTATGGTATAAGTCTTTTTTACAAGCTCTTGGCTTAAATCCTGCTATTTTACACAGAAATAGTGGGTTCAGACACCATGTTATTCCCTGGCTCTTGAAGCTCTAGCTCTTCGCTCTTGCTTCTGGCTCTTTGGCTCTGACTCTGGCTCTTCGGCTCTGGCTTTGGCTCTGGCTCTTTAGCTCTAGCTTCTTTCTGCCCTCTATCAGTTTAAAACCCTCTTGGCTTTTCACTTGACTTCCAAGTGACTCCCTTAGCTGCATTTTTGCTTCTGCGCTTCCTCCTTCGCCTTATCTTCCTGCTTTGGCTTCACTTTCAGCAACAAAACCCAACAACAACCTCAGCAACCAACAACCTTTTGTCTCTGACATTCATGGATTTTTAAGCCAATCAGCACTGTCTGTTTGTTTTCTCTTTCGGGCTCTCTGTCTTCCAACTTTTGTCTGCTCAAATCCCCTCTCTGAGCATTAGCAATCATTGCTAAATGCCCTTAGGGATGATGGCCACTTGTGCTGTAACGAAAGAGTGCATCGGCGCTTGAAATCCAAAATTTTGGCATTCTCAGCATACACAGCAAAACACACTAAAGACGGGAAAAATCCGCACAGAACATTATTCTCCGACTTCAAATTTTCATAAATGCGCTTTATAACATTATCGGGTGTGCCTGTGAGTCACAATCGCATGCCACAAATGGCTTATCCTTTTATATTTTAGAAATATATTAAAGTGTGTAAATCTTGCTTATATCGGACTTGATATAGTGTTCCACAGCATTAATACACCCTTTCAGGTCCATGACATCGCATGAACGCTTTCCTTCGCATTTCGTTTAACAAACGAAACATGTGAAACTACATCATAACGGCAATTGACGGATTTGAAACTTTGTAGAATGTTGTTTGTAATTCTATCGGGTCTGGCTGTCGCGTATATATATATATCTGTTTGCCCCTCTATATGGCTCTGATGCGACTTGTCACAGTCGCATGTTGCATGGGCCCCAGGCCAGTGTAGTGCTCTATTGTGCCACTGATTACGATATCGCTCCGTTGCAATCATCGATTGCGATGTCGCGATCGCAATAACCATATATTATGCTTCGATATACTCTGATAGCCACCACCTATTGCGATTTGCCGATCAGATCTGGACCGCTGATTGGCCAAATCCGATGGCTCCTGTTCATTATTGGTTTAAGCCTCCGATAGGCCTTATTTGCACCATTTCTTCAGATTTTTGGGTCCCGATAGTCTAATCCGATAAGTCTACAACTCTCCTTTTGTGATGGAGCTTTGGATTTTTAGAAGGCTTGAAGATTTAGAGGGTTTTTAGGATCCATTTTCAAGGGATTTTTCCCCTTTTTCCATAGGATATAGGCATCTTAATTTTATGATAACTTCTTCATCCTAAGCTAGTTCTTGCCCATTCAAGTTGCAATAGATTCAGAATGAGATGATCTCTGCAATGGGGCTAGTTCCAGGAACTTCCTTGGACTTTCATTTTTCTATTTTTACTATTTTTACGGTTTATTTTTATTTATATTTATTTAGAACTCTAATATTGTTATTTGTTATTTTATTTATTTATTATTATGATATTTTTTCATATTTATATTTATTTACTATTATTTCTTTCTTTATTGTTTACAATTTATTTTCTTATATTTTAATATTATATTATATTATATTATATTATTTATTATTTATTATTTTTATTATTATTAGGGGACATTACATACTCCCCCTCTTTAAGGAACTTCATCCCAAAGTTAAGTTGAATTATTTAACATTTTATTAATTTAGTTATTTATTACTTCATGTTTGCCGTACACCCTCTGCTGAACTATTATAACCAACAGGCATCGAAAGTTTTCACAACACCCAGGAAATCTCAAGGAATCTGTCTCCTTTTTCCCACTTTCGGAGCCAAGCATAAGCCTCCTCGGTCTGTATCCTAGTCCAAGGCTAGCCTCAAGGCTCGCACCTGACTCAGACCTCATCTACTGCAAGGCAGGCATCCTGTATAATACTCAATGACTCTGGGCATCTCACAAGGCTGGCCCACTCCCTCCACAACTACTAAGGCACATAGCCCCAGGCATAGAAGTCCTTAGACCCCCACCAGGCTTTGGCATCACAATCTAATACTAGGTACCTAGCCTACAATATCAGGAACTTAGCCTCCTCAAGATGGTCCCATAGCTCCTCAATAGCTATACATAAAGAGCTATAGAAGATAAAAGGAACCACTAGCATACGTAGTGTTGATTGAGTTTGTCCCTAGCCCATATGGTGTTACATATTATCCCTCGCAAGTATGGGCTCCCACGAGATCATCAAATAAACCAGCCCTCTCGGCCCATTTGTGGAGTTCCTGTTAGTCACCACATCTCAACATGCAACCACTGCATTAGTTAT
Organism: Pinus taeda; assembly: GCA_000404065.3. Classification (NCBI taxonomy): domain Eukaryota; kingdom Viridiplantae; phylum Streptophyta; class Pinopsida; order Pinales; family Pinaceae; genus Pinus; species Pinus taeda. The sequence continues at coordinate 11,545 of APFE031189617.1, forward strand.
AATCATAGTATCATAGAAAATAATCCACATGTCATCATGAGAACATAACATCATTGTTAACACAAAATTATGCAGGTCATAACTCTACATACAATTACCACATGCGTCACATCATAATATCCATCCAAATTTATAACATCAATATTCAACATTAAATACCTATCATCGCATAGTAAATGAACATGTCAATATATCTCAACATAACATCATAATGCCTATGTATATCATCACCATCATAAGCATACATCATCACTATTGTAACAATTATAAGAACCACATGTGCATCATTATCCTCATACCATCATATCACGAAACCTCATCCAACATTATACTCAACATCATAACAGTTAATTAAACTATAACTGAAATCATAGTGTACAATTTAGATGTGTCATAAAATTTAAACAATAAAACATGATTTAGATGCTCCATAAAAGTATCTGTCTTAGCTAAGTAAGCACTCCTAATTATTTCACCACACATTTTTAATCAAGTAGATAAGGAAAGTCATTAAAAATAACATCTGCATCTTCCCAGGTAGCTGACCCTGAGCTATATTGGTCCCACTGGACCTTGACTTGCTCAAACTCACAATTCCTGAGCCGACGACCCCGATAGTCCAGTATACAGAATGGTTCGACCTAAAGGACTCCCTCCTTAGAAACTTGCCATTTTTCAAATTTCAAAACATGGGATGGGTCAGGTACATATTTTCTAAGCATAGAAACATGAAACACATTATGCATTCTTCTTAGATGGAATGGCAGCTCGAGCTTATAAGCAACTGGTCTGATCTTCTCTAAGATCGTGAATGGCCCAACAAATATAGGGGATGACTTTGTTCCCTTAACAATCCTAAAGGGACTTTTAGAGGGTTTGACTCTAATAAAAACTTGGCTTCCTTCCTCAAAGTTTCTATCAACTCTCTTTGCATCAACATAACTTTTCTGGCGATCCCTGGCTTCTTTTAGCCTCTGCTTAATTGTGGCCATTTGTTCTTCCATTTCTTGGAGCATTTCAGGTCCCAACATGACTCGATCCTCTAATCGATCCCAGCTTAATGGAGCATGACATGGTATTCCATACAAGACTTCGAAGGGAGATGCATGAATTGAACTGTGATAACTATTGTTGTATGCAAATTCCACTAAGGGAAGGTATTTCTCCCATTGGTTTTTTTGATCCATGACATACATTCTTAGCATGTCCTCTAATACTCGGTTTACTCTTTCTGTTTGCCCATCTATCTCTGGGTGATATGCAATATTGAAGTTTAGTTGTGTTCCCATAGATTGTAAGAGGCTTTTCCAAAATCTAGAAGTAAAACATGCGTCTCTATCAGATATTATTTTTCGGGGCACTCCATGAAGGCAAATTATTTCTTTTAGGAAAAATTGAGCAATAGCTAGTGCTTCAAAGGTGGTCTTAACTGGAATGAAGTGAGCACTCCTAGTTAATTTATCAAAAAAAACCATAATGCAGTCATGTCTTTGGGATTTCATAGGTAAGCCTCCAACAAAATCCATCGAAACAACTTCCCACTTAGTTTCTGGTATATCATGGGGTTGTAAAAGACCTGCTGGGTGTCGATGTTCAACTTTAACCTGTTGACATTCTAAACATCCAACCACAAACTGTGTTATATCCTTTTTCATCGTTGTACAGAAAAATAGTTGTTTTACATCCACATACATTTTCTGGACTCCTGGATGTGCAACATATGAAGCTTGGTGGGCTTCCTTCATTATTAATTTCTGAAGTTCATCATCACCTAAGACGTACATCTTACCCTTATATCGTATCAATCCATCATTATCTAAGGTGTATCCTTCCCACCTGCTTTCCACTGGTACTTCTTCTTGTAAGGAAAATTTTATTTATTGGTATTGCGGGTCCCCTACTAGGTGGTTTAGAATCTAGCTTCTCAAGTCTATCTTCAATGACAATATTGAATGAACTCTAGGTCTCCTGCTTAAAGCATCTACAATTTTATTTTCTTTCCCCTTGATGTAGGATATCTTGAAATCATATTCACTAAATAGCTCATTCTAGCATCATTGTCGAGCATTAAGGTCCTTTTGGGTGAAGATATACTCAAGAATTTTATGATCTGTTCTTAATTCAAATTGATGCTCCATCAGATAATGTCTTCATAGTCTCAAGGCCATTACAATTGCTGCTAATTCTAGATCATGTGTAGCATAATTGATTTCATGGGTCTTGAGTTTACGTGAAGCATAAGCAATAACCCCTTCATCTTGCATCAATACTGCACTTAGTGCTTCTCCTGATGCATCCGTGCATACACGAAAGTCCTTGTCCATGTCGGGTACCTTTAATATTGGAGCAGTTGTTAATCATTGTTTTAGCTCATTAAATGTTTTCTCACACTCACTTGCCCATTCAAACTTAACCCCTTTCCTTTGGAGGTGGGTGATGGGACTAGATATCTGTGAGAACCCTTCTACAAATCTTCTATAATAGCCTGCCAACCCCATAAAGCTGCGTACTTCCTTGAAATTCCGAGGAGTGGGCCAATCCATTATAGTTTCAATGTTATTGTGATCCGCTACAATGTCTTTCCCACTAATGGTGTGGCCTAGATATTGAATTTCTTTATCAAAGAAGGAACACTTAGTAAGTTTCCCATATAGCTTATGTTCTCTAGGGCATTGAAGTACCAATCTCAAGTTTTCTTGATGCTCCTTCTCATTGCGGGAATAAATGAGGATGTAATCCAAGAACAATTGGACAAAGTGGTCTAGATATCTTCGGAAGACACTATTCATCAAGTTCATGAAGGTTGCAGGGGCATTAGTCAAACCAAATGGCAGAACAATAAACTCATAGTGTCCATATCACGTTCTGAATGTCGTCTTAGGTATGTCTTCCTCCTTGATTCTTAGTTGATGGTAACCCGACCATAAGTCTATCTTGGAAAATATTGAAGCTCACTTTAGCTGGTCAAAGAGGTCATCTATTCGAGGCATGGGGTACCTATTCTGAATGGTGTCCTTGTTTAGATCTCGGTAATTAATACATAACCTAAGAGTTCCATCCTTCTTCTTCACAAAGATCACTGGTGCACCCCAAGGTGACACACTGGGTCGGATGAATCCTTGATCAAGAAGTTCTTTAAGCTGTATACTCAACTCATTAAGCTCTAGGACAGTCATTCGATAAGGTGTTTTGGATATGGGTTCTGTTCCTGGTTTCAAAGAAATGGAGAAATCGATTTCTCGAACTGGAGGCAAACCTAATAGCTCTAGAGGGAATACATCTGCAAATTCAGAAAGTAGTGGGTGCAACTTATTTGAGGACTTGTCGTCGACACAAACCATCTCTACCGCATAAATCTTGCATCCTTTCCTCATACAATTATTAACCTTCTTGGCTAATATGAGGCACAATGTAACATCACATTTAATGGCTTCTATTACTGTGGTTTCTCCCTGGTCATTTTTGAGGAGAATTTTCTTATTATAGCAATCCACTATAGCTTGATGAAATTCAAGCCAATTCATTCATACAATTAAGTCATGAGTCCCTAGAGTCGTGCTATATGAGTTCATCTTGGTATCACACCCCCCAATGTTAACATTTCAATCTCTTACCATTGATCCTACTAATTGTTGAGAGCCTGATGCCATTTCTACCATTCTAAAGTCACTTTGCTCATGAGCTGTCAATCCACATCTAAGTAGTGTTGAAGGAGAAATAAAACTATCAGTGGCACCTAGATCAATTAATGTAGATAGAGGGATGTTATTGATCATTCCTGTGGACTCCACCACTGTGGCTTGGTGCTCGACCTGACGATGGTTTGTGGCTGCATGAATTCGGTGTGGGTTCTGTGGTCTTCCTCCTTTTTCTTTGTGTCCTTATTGTTTAATCCCAGTTTGATACCTTGGACAATCCCTTCTATAATGTGGACCTCCACATTGCTAACATTCTACTTTATCTCGATTCTCACTTTGTACTTGTCCTTGGCCACCAAATCCTCTACCCCCGCTATTAGTTCTTCTCAAGTAGGGCTGACCATTGCGTCCTCCCGGAGGCAGCCCAAAAGTTGCACTAGTGATCCGGGAAATATATTTTTGTCTTCCCTGGAATCCATATGGGTGCTCCCTTGGTCTATTTACCCTCGTTGTGGGGTTTTCCTTCCCTGTATTTCCATCGACCACCATTCGCTTTTTCATATTTATAGTCCTCAGGACTTGTTTGGCTAAACTAGTCGTTGCTGCCATAGTGGTGGGTTTCCACATGGCAACTTCCGCTCAGACCAAGGGATCAAGTCCATGCAAGAATCTTTTAGCTTGACATTTATCATCACCCATATAGTCCACGTGCTGGACCAACGCATAGAATTCAGCTTCACAGTCCTCGATGGAGCTACCATTCTGTCGCACTGCATGGAAATCCCCTACTTGTTGGTGTTTGTACTCCTTTGATAGGTACCTACTTCAGAAGGCTTCCTCAAACATTTCCCAAGTAACTTGCAATGGGGTGACTTGCATCTTCATTTCTTCATTTACCCACCATAATAGAGCGTCTCCTTTTAGTAGACTCATTGATATTTCGGCCTTTTCCCTTGAAGTGTATTCCTTAAAGCTAAGTGCTCTTTTGACACCAATTACCCATGCTTCTGCTTTTGAACCCCCCATCTTGACCTGTGAACTTTGGTAATTTGGATTTTTGGACTTCTTTCATAATATTGAGGTTTGTTTGTCCATCTTCGAAATTGATCTGAGAATTTAGGTCTTGCCTCTATTTTCCTTCCAACTCTCCTCCTTTACCTTGATCATTTCTTTGGCCTTGTCCTTGGCTCGTGACCCAATCCTTAAAGATATTTGTCATTTCCCCAAGGGAACGTAATATAGCTTGCTCGACTGGGGTTTCAATCTTTGTAGTGGTGAGAGGTGGGGTTTCCACCTCAGGGGTGCCTTGGGTTTGTCTTCGACCCTTAGGAGCCATGGTCTCCCCTATAGAGAATCAAGTTTGAATGTTACATTTAGCAATACAACATTGCATAAGCATTTAGAAAAAATCAAGGAATCACCACTACATATATCCATGCATTTCCCTTTATTTTAAAATGCCAACTATACTTTAAGTAACAATTCAAATATAAGTAATCTTCATTATAACTATTATCTAATTTAATAAATAGATAAATCCACATCATATAAATTCCTTCTCATTGGATCTGATACCATATGTAACAACCTCGAAATTAAAACATGCAACTAATTAGATTAATTATGCGAATTATAATCAACACACAATTTATCAACTATTTAACATCGAATTTCAAAAATATGAGCAGAGACAACTTACCTGTGGCGATGATATTCCTTACTTGTGATTTCGGATTTGAATGCTATTTGAATCTTGCTAACCGTAACAAATTTTTGGGGACGACTCTCCACCCAACTGTAGGTTTAGTTGCACAAAATCTTGCTACAACTGGCCACCCCCGAGCCCTCAATCAATGTACTACTGCCAGGGAATCCTTTGTCTCACAACACTTTTCTCCTAAGAGGATGGATGATGGAATCATGGAATGATCTCTCATCTTCCTCACCGTCTATTAAATAGAGAAAAAATTGGAAGGGGAACTGCATGCACACACTCCGTGTGTCAACATGAAACTTTTATTTCTTTATTTTAAGTTTAACTTAATTTAGTAATTCTTTTAATATAATTTTTTCTTATTTTATTCCTTTTTACTTTTTGATAACTTTACTTATTTTACTATTTTTACAGTTTAATTTTATTTATATTTGTTTTAAGAACTCTAGTATTGTTATTTGTTATTTTATTTATTTATTATATTATATTTTTTCATTATTTATTTTATTTACTATTATTATCTTTCTTTATTGTTTATTATTTATTTTCTTGTATTTTAATGTATATATTACATTATTTATATATTATTATTTTATTATTATTTTCGGGACATTACATAGGGTACTCTAATACATTAAGCATATGTAGAGTTTTGAAAACCATTAGGTTGGCATCAACTTTCACTATCCAATGATATGGGTTTCTTCTACCAGGTATCAAAGAGACTATAATATGCCCGAAAGAAGAACATACAAGCTAGAGGAAATTTTAGGAAAGGAAAATCTATTGCCATGATTATGATTCAGGGGAGGTGGACTATAATATAAGTAACCTCAATTGATGCTAAAACCACTCAAACTCAAACTAATTGTTGGTTGTTTAGGTACATGCAATAGTTTTGGCCTATGGGAGATGATGGACGCCCAATTTGGCATCTTTCTAGTACTCTTATAAGACCTTTTTGCACATATTTTTCCCATTTTTACCTCACCCCAACAACATTTTTTCCCATATCAATGCATTTTGGTCAAGGTATAATTATTCGCTTAATATTTCATTTTAATTTGTATTTTTATGTGTTTGAGGAGATAATTACATTTCTATGTTAACCAGCGGTATTTGGGAGTTAGAGCTAAATAGGTACCTTTAGATAAGAGTAGGCCATGGTGATGCAACTCAAGTCCATGGATATCTTGTGCAACTCTCGATTGATAGGTGCTACAACTCTTAGTCAGTTGGTTGTTTGGGAGAACTATGACAACACAGGACAGTTGGTGCAATGTGTCATCTCAACCACACAATTGTCACCAATGAATCAGCCATATTAGTGAGCCAACCAATATTCCAACACAAAAACATGATAAGGGCAGTCTGTCACTCCACAAGGAAAGCATGAAGAAAATGCCACTTGTCACACAGTGGATTAAGTCAACATTTTCGCAATTTTCTATTGTTTAAAGAATTCATTGTAATTAGATGGAATAATTATATTTTCATGGCTTTCCATCAAAATATTTACTTAGTTCAAACATTTATATAAGTATGACAATAAGAGACAAATAGAATAAGGATAGGAATTTGAAATCTAGAATCTAAAGAGATGTAGCTAGTATATTACTGCTATTCAATTTCAACAATATAAGTTCATGCTTCTTTTCAATTCAAATTGATGGTGTGTTGATTATATAGAACATTATTATTCCTTTAAACAATGTCTTATCTAAGGAGGTAAGGCCCCCTCCTTAGCCAGGTATTGTCTGTAACATTGTAGTGTATCTTTAGTTTTATTTTCATTATTTTATTTCCAATCATTCCTCTATTTATGATATTGATGCAATCCGATGTCTAATTTTTTTTATTTATATAGTGACACAACTTTGGCATCTAATTTGGTTAATTACATAGAGATGCAACTCTTGAATGTATACAAAACTACAACTCATTACAATTCTAACACGTGATTTTCTTATTGCTACAATTCGTGTGCAAATAAAGTTATAGCTCACAATTTAGGCGAATGATGCAAGTCATGTTGCTACAACTTTACAATTAGTATTACAATTATTCGATCGTAGGATTAACTAATTACATTATTTCTAAATTTACCATTCACTTTACCTTATTTCCCATAAACTACAATTTTCCTTGTGGTGTGATTCTTTATAGGAAAACTTGGTTTGAATCTCTTGCAACTTGTGATTTGCTTTGAATTTGTTATCTATTGCATTTCATGTGCATTCTCATTAAATAATTCAAGATCATATAAAACACTTGAACAAGTCATGAGTCTACTACTTATGTGTTTAATTTTCTACAAATGTGTTTAGTTTCCTGCAAGTGTGTTTAATTTCATGCAAAGTGTGCTCTTTATTTTACCACGAAAGAGGTTTTCATTGTAAGTGTGGTGTGGATTCCTTTTGATGACCTGTGAAAGAATCTCAATATATTTACCTATGACATTCATTTAGAATACTAGAACTATAGTTTGTACTATCATATGTGGTGCACGATAATTTGCAAGTTCCACGTGAGCATCAATTAACAATTAAATTCATAGACTCTTGGTTTTCTTTCTAAGCAATTAGAAAGGTAATTAAAAGGCCCATCACCTTATACCTCTTTTCTCCTCAATATTCTTCCTCCAACCTGTAAACCCATTTATTTTATAGCTCTCTTTAACCTATAGTCAATGGGACTAAAACCCAAGTTTGGTTATCTATGAAAGAATCCATCTGCTCATTCATGCCTTGCTCCCATTTCTTTCTATTTCCTACTTGCATTATTTTTTCATATATTTCTCATTCACCAAAATCAATCGACAATACATAATACAATGAAGGAGAGAATTGTTCAAGGATCCTACTTAACTTACTTGATTGTCTAAAAACACTTATAGGGTTTGATTTACGCGTTATTACTATTGTTCTTGATTTTAGTTTTCTCGCCTTTGGAATTTTCTTTTTATGTGATTTTATCTAGCACCATGTATTGCATGTTTTCCTTTTCCTATTTCTTTTTTTGTAATTGATACTTGTACATGACCTTCTCATTTAATACCACATATCTAATCCTAATGTTTTGGTAATTTTCATAATCCCATAAGAAATATCCGAAACCATTAAGTTCATATCTAATGAAAGTACAAATCTTATATTTTCCTCAATCATTTTTCTATTTTCTCTATCAATATGGAAAAATGCTTCACAACCAAAAATATTTACAAATGAGTAGTTTATGTTTTTAGTTGTCAAATGCCTCCTTTAGAATTCCACCCTCTAGAGAACTTGAAGCCTTTCTTTTATTAGATAAACTACAATATCAACAACATCTGCCCAAAACTATAAAGACAATCTTGCATACAATTTCATACTCCTTACACAATCCATGATTGCATTTTTCATCCTTTGTGACAAACCACGTTTCTTGTGGTTTTGCTAGACTTATCTTATCTTTCTAATGAACCTCATCTAACATTTCTCTTTTTATGTATAAATAATAAAGTCCTTGCGGAAACGAAATTATCTTTATATCTATAATTTCCTTTTACTTGTACAAGTATTACGTGGATATTTTGTTTCTAAACTTCTATTAATACTTTTTTTTTTTTTAAGTTCCTAGATTCTTACTCGTTAATATTCTCATTTTTAGTCATTGAAAATTTATTCTAGGCACTTTCCCTCGTAACGCACACGAATTCCTAAATTTTCAAAGATTTTTATATGAATTTCCTTCTTACTGTTATAATTACTTAAGTTCTCTCATTGAACCTGGTCCTTCAACTCCAAACCCATTTATCACCTACCTATCCTAACATTTTACATTATATTACATTTACATAAATCATTAGGTCCATAGAATAAAATGTGTATCTTCATATGCTAACACTCGTGTGTTATGTACAAGGTTGATTTCTTATTCTTATACTAAGTTTATAATAAAGACAGTGCCACCCTCGAGATCACTTATAACTTTTTCCATGTCTATCATTACTTAATTTTATATAACCTACTAAATTTATCAATCATTTTGGCATGATTTATATACATGGATTTGGTTGTAGCAGATTTAATTAAAACATATCAATGTTTGCGCTTCCATTCAAACTTTCCATCTGGTATTTTGTTTTCCTGGTTTCATGAATTATAATTGAATTAATTTATTGATATTTTATGGAAATACTCTCTAGATCCTTCTACACCTTTACGTGTCATACTATTATGCTTCCATAATTTTGTCCTTAAACCTACCAAATCAATGGATGACATACGATTTGAGGCATCAATGAATACGTTAACCATAAATCAGTGTTGGATTATGGAGGTCTATGAATCACTGTGGGTGATGAAGTACTGTTGATTGGTAGGAACTACTAACCATGAGAATTTTGGATGGGAAGTAGGGATGACAGCCCAAGTAACGAAATACAATAAGAAAAGCCTAAGAGGATGAAAACCATTTTCCTCAAGGATCTTGTTTGTGTTCAGTAGGAAAATTAGCAGATTAAAATTAGCCAAACCATGTTTGGCCACTGGGCTTATAGTGCCCTGTGTGAGGATTCACACATTTTTTCCCATAATTTATTGGTTAATTCTTTAACTGGGTTAACAAGTATCATCGTTAGATGCTGATTTGGTGGCTATATTGTTTTTTGCTGGATGGGCAGTGAAAGTTTCATTACTGGGTTGTCTTTTATTACTAAATTTAGTTTCTATGCGGGTTTCTCTGGTGGATGTATATTGACAATTTCCTCCTTTTGATGGTGCTGTGACTACAAGAGGACACGATATACCAACCAAGTAGGTTAAAATCTCTCAATAAACACACTTTTATGTGGTAAATATATCTGGGTGGATTCACTGGTGTCATTTTTCTTACCTTGAGCCTGGACACTGTCATTTCCATTGAATCTATAGTTCCTACTTACTGGGTTAATGTTAATGGCTCTGTTAAAATTTCATAGGCTCGGCTTTATCCATAGGGTGATAATTCTTAACAGTGCCATTATTTATGAAACAATAGCCTTTTATCTTCTCTTGTTTTGAAGCCTTTCTCATCACTACCCTATGTTGTATGGTTTTGAAGCTACCTGGGACTATTATTCTGCGCTATCTACTAGTTGGTTAACCACCTTTCACTTTAACTATAACAATACAACATGGCCACAATTATAAAATCCCATTGTCATTACTAGACCTTGCAAGCAGTTTGGTTTTCGTTTATGTAAGTTCTGGGTCAATTGCATGGGTTGCTACTGCTGTTGCTGCGATATAGGCTTTTAAATCCATTTAATTTGATTTCATGTTGCATGTTTTCTCACATTGCTTTACACCCATAATTCTAGTTTCGTCGGCCCATATTTCTAGTGGGATACTCTCTTAGTTTTTTATATTGGGTTCCGACACCAACTGGTTGAATGACCCTTTACTTGATGCTATGGTGAGATTTCCTCTCTGGCTGGTTTTTTCAGAGCTTGACATCTTCGGCATTACTGTATGTTCTTTGGTTTCTATTTTTTCGTTTGCCAGTTTATCGCTTTTGGGTGATTGTTTAAATTTCCCAGCCGGTGGGTGGCACTCTTACTTACTGACACCACTTTGTCTTATGGCAATGTGTCATCTAGACACTTTTTCATGTGATCATTAACTTCACATTTTTCTTGTTATCACCTGGATTGAATGTCGGGCTTAAGGAAGGCAATGTCAGGGTAACCACAAACCATGCTTAGCCAAGTAGCTAGGCCTACTAGGCCAGGAGAAGGCTCTCTCCGTAAGGATCTCAGTCAAGATGACTGGATCAGGTAAAGGATTTTAGGCTAGGTATAGTTTCAAGAAAGTTTTGATTTGATTTTGGAAGGGTTTTGCCGGATCAGAAGGAGTTGGGCAGTTTAGGTCTAGGAAACTAGGTCAGAAATGGAGGGTGTTCAATGGGGCAAGGTAGGCATAGGATTTAGCACTCTAGGGCTTGATGGAGTGAGATGTTTTAGATTGGTGAGAAGCTAAGAAGGGCATGTGAAAATCATGGATCCTTTCTAGATTGCAGAAAACATGAAATGGTGAATGGTTTCCCAAGGCAGAGCATTGATGCAATGAATTCTGCCTATCAAACTTGAAAACATTCAACTAGAAGCAATGAAATGATTGATGGGATACGTAAAATATATAAACATATAATCACAGAAGAAGAAACTGTACTAAAACTCCATACCACAGGGATCCCATAAAAATAGCTGCAATTCTTATTAATCTCCCGCCAAACTGCTTACAAAGGTGTACAATCAAGCTCTGAGCATCCAACTGAGTCCAACCCTCAACAAAGAGAAAGAAGAAGAAGATATAGACAAGTATTCAACCTCCTCCCATCCTCAGGGGTCGAATCCCTAAGATGAGGATCTAATCTAACTAATACTAAACAAGAAACAAGAATATAGGCATAATCAACAACTTGCCTCTAAAAGTGAAAAACTGATTCATTTAAGCTCAAACTAACTCCTAAAGCAATGAATCTACACTCTATGACTATTTATCTATCATAATTACATTCCAAGTCATCATTTAGAATGGTAAATCATCCACCATTAGAGATAATCCTTGATTACAGTAAAAAAATTGGAAAAATAGCAACCCTGAGCAAAACTGCCAAAAGCGCAACGCCACTGGCCAAAAGCACAATGCCACTTTCAGGTCCCTTTTGGAGGCCTTCTCGGCATCCAAATTGAGCCCAGGATAGCTTAGTGGAAAATTCTTGAAGTCTACTTTCCAAAACTCCTAGAATGTTTGCATTTGAAGCTCAGTGGACCCTTCAGAACTAGATTCTCCCAAGGCTGCTTCTGTGTGTCCAAAAAGTGGTAGAAAGGTCATTTTTAGGGTATTTTTTGACCTTTTAGTGGACTAATTCTGACCCAAAAACTTTGAAACTTGCTAGGGTGCATGTCCTCATCGCTCTGAATCCAAAAATCCAAACCATTACTTCTAGGCAGTTATCCTGTGTATTGAATTCCAAAATTTTCAAATCACAAAATTTGCTCAAAATTGGTGAGAAGAACCTCATCGTATCCTTTGATGAGCCAAGTAAGCTTCATCCAACATCTTAAGTCTATCCTCCTCCTTTTTGCCTCTCAAGGCCCGCCTTAGCCTAGCTTTCATCTTCCCGACCCTCTTGTTGCAAATCTTGTTGCGGATCTTGTAATGATAGGCCATGTGTCTGATCATCCGATTGTCTCTATTGGCCTTCCGTAGTAGCTTCTCAAGGTGTAGGTTGACTCTCTCAAGCCAAGTCTCCTTATAATCTTCAATCTCTTGCTCAATAGGAGTCAAAGTGACCTGTGTCTCTTTACCACTTTGCCTTTTTGCCTTGAGCATTTCCATCTCCATGAGGACTTGTTTATCACTCAACTGCTTGTTTTCCTGCTCCAAGTATGTGATGACATACTTAGCCCTCTCTAAATTTTCCATAAGAGCCTGAACTTGAGCCTCCCATTCCCGTATGATGATATCTTTTATTTTTTCCTTATCCTGGGCCTCTAAGTTAATGATCTCCATGTCATGATGAGAGTGACGTTGTTTCGGCTCATCATGCTCTGTCAAGTCAAATTCCCTTTCCTCCTTATCATCATCCAACATCTTTTGCTTCCCTTTGTGCAGCTGCTTCACCTGTACCTACTATGTCGATGAAGAAGGCAAATCCCCTTCCACATCTTGTGTAGCCAACATTTGTTTGTGGGTTGATGAAGAGGACAAGGCCCCTTCCACACCCCATGGAGAAAACACTTGCCTATTTGTTGCAAATAATCTCCCAGTGCCCCACTGATATGTCATGTAAACGGGAACCTCGGTAGTTCTTGTCTCCTTGGCCTCCTCATCTGTTTTCACTGGGCTAGAAGGTCCTCCTGCTTCTTGAAACACTGGTGGAGGAATTTGAGGACCCCTGAAGATATCATGAGAAATAAAGGTCTCCCAAGAGATGTTAAGGAGACTGAGATAATGAAGCATAATGATCTTGATCAGGGAGTAATGATAAATACTGCTCATCTACTGAGGATATGGCTTCCTTTGGACAATATAAGCCATCTCCTCAATACTCCTGAATAAGTAGTAAGGGAGGTTTAACATCCTCACCCTACTAAAATGCATGAGGATCCTGATGTGATAAGTGTTAATCCTAGAGAATCTGCCCTCACAAGTGAAATACTTCATGATGATTTTCATCATGGGGACATACTTGTTCTCAAGAAATATCAAAGGAAATAGTCTATTCACCTCATTTCTATACTGAGGCTTGATATAGGGCTCATAATAGTACTCATCTAGCTCATGGCCTTTGAACCACTTCTACCCTACACTAGGAATCCCGGTGGCATCTGAAATAATGGAAGATGAAATGGTGAAAATTACCCTAGCAAGAGTTACCCTGTTGTCCTGAAGATGGGCTGCAAAAAGACTAGTGAGCTTCAGGTGATATTGAACTCTCTCTACCTGTTCACAGAGTTCATAACAACCAAGGTATCTGAAACATGTCACAGCCAACTGAGAGGCCTGCAATTCCCTAAGGTTTAATGTCTCTTCTCTGATAATCTTGCCTCCCTTGTGTGGTTTTCGTGGTTGCCTGGCTCTATTTGCTGAAGTGTCACTGCCTGTGTTCTCCTCCTCATAGTCTCAGTCTTCTTGGTCCATGTTTGCAAGGTTGAGGTGCATGAAGGGAATGAGTGGAATTGTTTTTAGGAATGAGGGGATGTGAGATGAGCTTGTGACTGTGAAATGAATGGAGGAGTAGGAAATGAGAGTGAGGGCTTATTTGCTTGAGAATTTGCTCTTGGGGAAGAGGGACAAAGGGAATGGGAATGATATGGAATGGGGGTAAAGGGAAAAAGGGATAAAGTGATAGGGGAATAGGGATAGGATAATGTAGAGTTGTAGGGGTAGATGCTATGATGAACAATGAGGATTTAGGGTTTAGGCATCATTAGGGAGATTTTAGGGTTTATTATTAAACATGGAAAATGATGCCTATAATTTAGATTTGCAAATCAAACCCAAGGTTAAGGACATCCACTTACTTGTAAATATGGAGGGAAAGAGAAATTTTGGAGTTTCATTGAAGGTTTGGGGGTTTTTAGGCTCTCCTGCGAAAAGCGCGACGCCAATGCTAATAAGCGTAATGCTAGGTCAAAAGAGCAGCGCTGGTCTCCAAAAGCGCAATGTCGGTCTCCAAAAGCGTAGCACCGAGCTGCCTCACCTAGAAGCGCAACGCCACTCTACCAAAAGCACAGCGCCAAGCTTCCTTCACTCAAACTCACTCAAGCTTGCCCTTTGTTCTCACCTTTTGACTCCTTGCTTGGCAATGAAGATAATGAATTTTGAAAATGAAATGTGAGGGCTTAAATAGGAGTAGATTTTGATTTTTGACTTGAAAACCCCACTTTTCTAATGTTTCTTGTCCTTCTTTAAAACTCTGTGTTAATGCTTTTTCCTTCTTTGTCTCTTTGCAGGTGGATAAATGCTCAAATTGACTTGATTTTTGTAGTGTTTCTTTGTCTTGTAGCAAGGAGAGATGCTCTGGTGCAACTGAGATTAATTATCACATATAGTGACTTAAAATTACATATGAAATACAAATAAACTTAAAATAATTTGTTTTCACCTCAAAAACATGTTTTTTAGATGAAAATTACATTAGGTTAAAAGATAATAACTCAGTGACCATGACCTACAAGCCATCATGCTTGATTTATTTATCATCCTCATACCCTTGCTGACCTTTATTTACATTTTAAAATCAGGCTCTTGACCTTGGTGATGAAACCCTAAGACCTAATGAAATCATGCCCTATGACCTAATGAAATTGATTGCAGATTGACCATGAAACCATGACTGAAGACAACCTGAAGAAGGATCAGCAAGTATACTCTTTGAGGGAAAAATTTAGATTTTCTGAAGAGAGGACAACCATCAGTGGATCAATTTGACATGACCTAATGGAATGATGCAAAAATTTTAGTATGGGACCCCTAAAATGAAAATGAAAAGAGCGAATTTTGATCCCTGATGGAAGTATGCAGATATTGACACTAACAGTTCCAAATCTGGGGTTTATTCCTTCCGTCAGTAACTATCTCTTTCTTGTTTTGGATCATCCATTTGGCGGCGCTCGACCTCCCGATGTACGATATTATATTCCTCACACGATCTCTATCTCCTTGTTTTTACGGATTTGGTGATCCCAAAGTACGGTCAGCTTAATTTCGAGTGTATCTCACCTACCTTTGTTTTCTACGGCCTTCTCTCCCATTAATATTTTGTTAGATGGTACAGGTTTTTTCACCACCCTTCCCTCTAATTTCCGTCCCTTGGCAGATAATGATTCTGATGTGTCTGCCAACACAACTCTTATCCATGTCACCATGGATGTTGAATCACTGCGCACTGGCTATTCTGACCACATCCGCCACAGTGGCCCACATTCCCTTGATGCATGGCATACCATTCTCAGGGATGGTTGCATGCTAGATGTCGCCCAAGTTCTTCTTGTGCTGTGAGGTGGCAGGAATGCTTTACATCAACAACGATCCAAACATCAATATATTAAAACCTCTCCACTACCTCTGGCTTTGGCCTTGGATAATGCTACTCTAGTGGATTGTATTAACAATCTTCAGAAATGAGCCCTCTTTGGTAGATGGTATTTCTCGGAGATGGAGGACTCTGAGATGCGAAATTGGATTGATAAGAAATGGAAAACTATGCTCGGGTACTTTCCAACCATTGTGAGACTACTGAAAGGCTGGTACAACTTTCATTTTCTTAGTAAGGAGGACTTGGAGAAAATCAAATCCATACCATGGGTACATGGCAAAAGCTTCCTGGCCCTTCATAAATGGTATATAGGGTATAACCCTGTACAATATATGCCTACAAACAAACTTGTATGGGTTAAATTGACCGGCATGCCAATTGAATTATGGACCAAACAGGCTCTAATTGATATTGGCAATGCCATTGGCAAATTTGTATATGTTGACCCACGTTGTCTAGGGGCATAAGACAAGAGAGTCACCTAGATTCTCATCGAAAAAGATTATCGTGGGGGGTTTCTTGACCACATTGAACTTCATCGGGGTGACACCTATCTTCAACAAAGGTTGGACTATTAGGGGGTTACCTTCTAATATTCCTTTTGTCATAGGACGGGTCATCTGCGGGTTTAGTTCCCTCTTCGACTAGGTGGTCACCTTCATGGTAGGAGATGTTAGAGTGGTTCCACAGTGTCCCGCTCTGACATGGGTCGACTGAGCCACAACAGTCATTGGGCTGCGCCACATAAGAAATATTTGCAACATCCAAGTGTGCCACATGACAAAAACTCTAATCACTCACATGCATTTGGTTCTATTGTTTCATCACCTATCTCTATTCCATTGTCCCGAACGCCTCTACAAAATCAGATTTTCCACTATCTGACAGTCCTCCCCCCTTCATATGTCAACCACCACCAGAACTGAGTCCTTGTCAGGATATTCCTGCCCCTTTTTTGGCTCCACACCCCTATCACGACATTTCATCCACCTCACATATTTCATAAGTAGAGCCCTCGATACCACTCTGTCATCAGTTCAAGGACAAAAGTCCTTGTCTAAACATTACTCCCCGAAATTCGCCTATTGCCTCACCTACGAATTCTGTCGGGAGTTACCTAGACTTCTCATTACAAAGAAAGACAATAGATCTTTGTACTCTCACTATCCACAAACCTGGGGGTTCTACCTCTCCCCACATCAGCCCTACCTCGGCGGGTAACATTACCATCCGACGGAAAAAAAACTGAGGTAGCCGTCATTTTCGGGGATGCCCCAAGACAAACCCAATTACCTCCCCCATGGATCGTTTTCTAGTTGATGTTCCTACTGCTGACATCTCCCCCTCACAGGCCCTTAGAGCATGACTGCCCGACAAAGACCTTCCATGACGTGCATTATCTCACTTAATATCCAGGGTCTAGGGGCTGCCCCTAAATACTTGGCTCTCAAACATCTTTTATCCTCTCTGCATCCTTACGTCATTCTCATTCAAGAAACCATGCATAATGTTCCACATACTGTTCAATATTTTCAGAAAATGTTTCCGAACTGGTACATATCAGCTACTGCTACTACGGGTCTCTTCGGTGGATTGGTGGCCTTATGGGACCCTAGTTGGATCAATATAAAGGCCTATAAGTGTTTTATGAGTATATAGTAGGAAGGCAACATTCCCGGCCTGGCTCGCTGTGTGCACATCCTCAACATATATGCACCATACAGAGATAGATACATCTTTTGGTATCATTTTTTTTCTTCTGGGATGATGGATCTAGATTCTCTCATCATCAATGGGGACCTAAATTGTATTATCAGTCTGGATGAAGTTTGGGGCTGCTGTAGGAAAATAGACCCCCTAGCTGGGAAGATACAAGATGCTATTCTTTTGCATAACTTTGTGGATATTTTCCCTACAAAAATTTCCCCCACATGGGACAATGATCGTAGTAGCACGACATATGTTGCTACGAGACTGGATCGTTTTCTAATCCATGAACAATTGTTGGGTCGTTTGGGGGATGTCCGTGTTGACATCATCAACAATTACATATATGATCATAGACCTATCACTCTACAATAGAGGAAAATGGATATTCGCACGGGCATACCTTTTAAATTCAACAGATCCTGGTTGGAGGATCTTAATTTTAATAGACTAGTGTTGGAAACTTGGGGTTGACATTGTGTACCCGACACTTCGCCCATGGTTAACATTCTTGATAAACTTGACTCCTTCCATGGGAATGTCAAACACTGGTAGAAACAGAAGATTAGGGACAATAGAAAGGCACTCATTGACATACAATGTGAACTGGACTCCATTCTGCCCTTTATGTCCACCCACTATCTTTCCGTTGATGTTTAGTCCCGTATTCATTCCCTTGAAATTAGGAAGAAGAATATCCTTTCTATTGTGGAATCCACATGGAGATTGAAGAGAAGGGTGATATGGATGAGGGAAGGTGATCACAACGGCAAATTCTTCCACCATTATGCAAATCATTGTTGCAATATTAACTCCATCTGGGAGATTAACAATGTTGATGGACATATTAACTGGTCACAAGAAGGGATCAATAATGCTACTATTCCATATTTTCAAAAGGAATATGGAAGTAATGAAAATATCACTACTGAGGACCTAATTTGGGGGACTGATCCTTATTCGATTATGTATGATGCAGAGAAAAATGATGATTTTTTTAAGGAAGTCACTAAAGATTGATTACTAGGCATTCTCAAATAATTTAAGGGTGACAAAAGCCTTGGTCCTGATGGATGGACGATTGAACTTTTCACCCACTTTTTTGAACTCTTCAAAGGAGATCTATCGGACATGGTAGAGGAATCAAGGAAATCAGAATTTATACATCACCATATCATCTCTACATATATCGCCCTCATTCCTAAAAATAGCTCTACAGAGGGCTTCTTTGACTACAGGAATATTTCTCTTTGTAACCTCATATACAAATTTATATCTAAGACCATTGCCAGTCGCATGCGCAATACTCTTTCTCTCTATATTACTCCTAAACAACATGTATTTCTCTAGGACAGGCTTATCCACGACGTTGTTACACATGGGCAGGAGGGCATGCACTCGATTCACACCTAGCATCTAAATGTTGTTATCTTATAGATTGACCTCCAGAAGGCATATGACTGCCTGGATTGGGGCTTTCTCCATTTTGTCCTCAACAAAATCAGATTGTGACCCAGATGTGTTCATTGGATTATGGCTTGTGTTGATAATGTCAACTACGCTGTTATCATTGATGGGTATCCAACAAAATTTTTCTATGATGGTCGGGGTCTTCGACAGGGATACTCCCTCTCCCCAATACTATTCATCCTAGCGATGGATAGTTTAAGTATACATATAAAAAAGGGGTTCTAGAGGACCAATTTCAGCCACTGAAGTTGGTAAATAACATCATTATTTGTCATAATCTCTTTGTCGACGATATTCTCATCATGGGTATGATTTGTCATTTTTCTTGGTTATGTCTCTTACATTTTCAGTTGATTTGCTAATGGTTCTAGCTTGTGTATGAATGTTAACAAATTTGTCTTATATCATGGACAATGTGACTTGGAGACTATTTGATATATCAAAGGTTTATTTGGCATTGAGGGAATGCCAATACAAAATGGTTTGAAATACCTTAGATATTGTATCAAACCCTCTTGCTACATAATTGCTGATTGGAAATGACTTGTTGATCGTTTCTTCAAAAAGATATTTGGGTGGGAGTTTATATGTTTGTCATTGGGGGGGCAAGTTATTCTCACCTAAGCGGTCTTGTCTCAGATGGGGGTTTATTAGGCTCACCTATTTTACATTCCTGTATCCATTATAAACTATCTAAACCACTTAGTGGCTAACTTCCTCTAGGGGGGGGGGCATCCACGAAAGGAAAATATACCACTTGAAGAAATTGTCCCACATCACTTTCCCTAAGGGTATGGGAGGATGGGGAATCAATGACCTCCATCGGTTTGGCGGGTCACGGCTGATAAAATCCCTTTGGGGGGGCTTATTTTGATCTAGCACATGGAGTAAGACCATACAACACAAGTATCTTAAGGATAAAGAATTTAGTTTTTGGTACAGGAATGGCACCATTGGCATCAAACAGGGATCGACTATCTGGCTTAGTTTTTTGAAAATTGAAAAAGTATTTATCCACCATCTTGCATGGAAGTTTCAATCGGGCAACCACATCCTTATTGGTATTGACCCCATCTTGGGTGCTGGAAATGAATGCTCTATCTCTGAGAGGATTATTCACCACCTTAATGAATGTGGCATATATTTTTGGGGACAAGTCATAAATGGTTGGCCAGGACCGCTTCCCATACGAAAAAAGGCTCAGGAGCTCGGGTTTTTTGGACAAATGGAACTAGAGTGGAATCCAACAATTTTTGCTATGAAGCATCTCAACATCTACCATTTAGGAACTCAGGATAAAATCATATGGTCGAGAAAGATGGCATCTGATAATATCATTGTGGCTGACACATATTCAATCCTTTCCAATTTGGTCACTAAACAGGGGGAGCACCAAATTTTATATGCATTTTGGAAAACAAAAATTCCAATTAAAATTATCATCTTTACATGGCTGGTTTACCACAACAGGAATCTTGTATGGGAGAACTTGCAGAAAAGGGAATGGCATGGTCCAAGGATGTTCACTATTTGCAAAAGAGATGCCGAAAACAACAATCTTATTTTTCTTTATTGCCAGTATATTGTTCATGTATGGAAAAAGCTATCTTCCCTTATTGGTTTCCCGTATATTCACCATAATTTCATTAGGGACTCTCTAAAATGGTGGAGTGCCCAGAAATCTTCCTAGAGAACCATCCCACTTTTCCTTTTAATAGAAATTTGGAACTAGCGAAATAGGTACATATTTTAGAACTCTCCGGATGATTTCTATTTGGTTGTTAAAAGAATCATCACTAACATCTCTATATATTCTACTCAACCCCCATGCACTAATAATATACCACACAAGCAAACCAATATACAATTCCTCTATCTGATGTGGCAATGCAAAGGAATTCCTATGCATGTGGTTTTTGGATTGCTATGTTTGCTAATTTGTCTTACAGGGTCTATTGGAATGGAGGTTGCGACACCAACAGCAAGGAAAAAGCAAGCCCTATGGGGACTCTTATGGCTCAACAATTCCTTGATAATCCCTATTTACATATTTATGGAGATTCTAAGATCATCATTGATAAGGTCTTGGGGAAGGCCTCCATAAATAATCCCATGCTACAGGGATGGCTGGAGCGGATTGAACTTCTTTGGCAGCTCCACGTTGGCTCCACAATCTAGCATATTGGAAGGAACATGAACAAGGAAGCAGATAGACTATCCAAAAAGGGATTTCTAGGGTTGATCAACAAATGGTACTTGGAGATCACTTGGGAACAAAATATTTTTGATATGGAGGACTTCCTATTTCCTAGTTAATTCTCTAGATATGTCCTCACTCTTTTCTGTAAAAATTTGTGTATATTTCTCTTATCTAGTTATACTGTTTGCCATTGAGGAAATGGGACGTAAGGCCTTGAATACATGATTTGATAATATGGAATTTTTTTTCATGTGGCTTAGAGCATTTGAAAATATCATGTCTCTTCAGTTGCTATCATCTTCATTTCTAGGTATTTGACCTGTGATCTAGATTATACCATATGCCCTTAATATTGAGATTCGCAGAACTTTGACCTCATACATATATTGGGATTGGGAGTATATTAGGATTGAGAGAACTCTGACCTCATCCATTCTAGGAAAGTTGATATGAATGTTCACTGTCATATATATTTTTATCTAATACTATAATATTCTACTTTTTTCTTCCTTGAATACTTTAACGAGATTTTTCTGCTCAATCATTTACTCATTGTGCTATGAAACCTACCTTTCCGCAACTAAACCACTCAAGACCCTTTTCCTGAATACTAGGACGAAAGGAAAAGATTTCGTAGTCATCATTCACTGAATCGACAATGCCTTTGGGCCGACAATTATGCATTTTTTTTTCTCAAAGGGTTTATGAAAGGTATTGTTTCTTTACTGGTGTGTCGTCTTTGTTATGCTTAAGCTTATGTTTACTTTTTTATTTTATAATTGTTAGGATTTTAATCCCTTGCAAACTAATTCTGTTACCATTGTCTCTATTAGGTACTTACCGATACAATTATGGTCCTTCACTGTCGAGGGTTTACTATCAGACTTTGGCCATTGGTTTCAAAAGATTCTTTAAAGTTTATAATTGCAATATTTGACGACTCCTCGTTGTATTCGAACAAAAGAATCTCTAAGGTAATTATTTGAGGAAATATCTTAATTATTTCTGGTTCCTTTTATGATTTCCGAAGTATAAATTTTTAAAATATATTATCAAGAATTCCACGGTTTTCCTGCCCCTATTCTTCAGCGCAATGACTTCATAAGGTTTAGGTAAAAATGTAAACTTTCCCTTTCTTACTTATACTTTAAAAAATACTTCAAAGTTCATTTACTATGAGAGTTGGAAAGTATTATTGCATTATACATTATTGTGTTAATTTTTTTATTTGAATATAGGGTTTTCTTTGAACCTAGGTGGTTAGGACCACATACAATTTGCTATCCTATTTTGCATAACTGAGTATAAATTTGTTGATGTGTGTGTTTGTTTATATATATATATATATATAGTATTTCAAGTTTAGAAAATAAATTCGATTTTTTTCTTTTGTCAAGTTGTCTGTGTTCTTCTAAGCTTGACTAGTGGCTTGAGAAACCGCGACCTAGGGGCATCTAAGATGTCAAATTCACCCGGGGATCACACTCGACCTAGGCCACACCAACCCTGAGCTTACTGAATTTCAGCATGTCTCCTCCCCCTAGCACATGCGCAACAACCTCCATGAGGTTTGATCCTAGGTCACCTTTCTAACGAGGCCCATCCTGAACTAATTGTGCTAAGAGAACTTGACATAAAATAAATTCAACTTCATTTAAAGGCTCAGCCATATTTCTTATATACCTTGTCATGCATTGGAATTATATTTTCCTATAACATTTCTTTGTTTGGTTCTATTTGGGTTTTTCTTTTTATAGTGTAGTATTGATTCATACTCTTGTCATTAGTATGTGCCTTCACAACCTATTTTAGTTACTATTCCGTTTTTTTATAAATAGAATAGGTTGTTTTATATTGTTTTCTTGTAAGGTATTTATTCTCACTATACTTCGTTATTCCTTTATATGTTTATATTAACTTTGAAGACTTGACATGAATGAGTTTGTCATAGAAGATTATTTTCATGTTTAAATACTTGTATATGTATTCTTTATTTTCTATTAGATTTTAGTCAAATTTGTTATACTAATATTAATAATAAAAAAATTGCTTTCTATCAGTGGATTTGGCGTATTCACTGAGGCTAATTGCTTCAAAGATAATTATGTAAAATTCCATCCTTGACATTTTCCTTTGTCTTTTAAACAATTTTTGTGTATTATATACTAATTTTAATTTTCTTTTTGAATAGGTAACCTTTTGGCACTCCAAGAAGGGATTCTCTTTCTTCCTTCAATCCTTCCAAGTCATGGGTTACTTATATAGTTTATTGAAAGTTTGGCTGGGATTTCCTAGTTCAAAGATTCCAAACCCTTGTTCTCTCATTCTACTTAGGCATGAATGCAATATTTGAAGATGAATCTCTGGAATTTGAAATTTGAATTGCTTCTTATTTATTTTCTTTTATACCTTTATGATATGAATTTTCTTCCTAAATGGAAGTGATTTATCATGGCTATAAGTATCTCTTGTAATTATATTTTTTCTTCCTTCTTGGATTAGATACTCAACTCCTCTATGTTTTCAGTTGATTATAACATTTTCTTTGAGGTTGTATGTGCCTCTCACATTTTTTTTTTCTTTCCAATATAAAGTGTTATAAAGATACAATTAGTAATGTCTTTTAGACATTAGTCTCTGTTGTAATTTGGAAAAGAATATATAATATATATATATATATATATATATATATATATATATATATATATATAATTATTATATTATATACTTTTTTTCTTTTTCTTTTCTGCATACTTTTGTAGAACTTAAAATAATTTTCTTTCTCGAAGCAATATTGTTCTCTATTCTATCATTTTCTATACAATTGTTTATATCTTTTCCATTGAAATGTTAAATAGTTATAAGTTAATATATCTAATTATATTTAAATATGTATTTATATATGTTCTTAGGTATTACCTTAATCAAATACCAATTCAAACTAGCTTCTTAGATATATTTTTATACATATATGTATGATATCCTTCCTTTCGGGGACACACACACACACACACACATATATATATATCCAGTTCTGAATAGCAACTTTTGTACAAACATGACTTAAATAATAACAAAATAAGAGATAATTGTTTTCTTTTATAAACCACTACAAAGGCTTGTAAATATTCTCAGCGCATAAACAAATAAGGCTAGAAAAACTAAAAGAAATTTAATTTTCTTTTTTCTTCCAGTTCTTATTAAAATCATACATAGATAAAAGTTTAGAATATCAACTTGAAAAATATGGCTGGAAAATTAATAATTGAGAACT
Source organism: Pinus taeda (assembly GCA_000404065.3). Lineage (NCBI taxonomy): Eukaryota > Viridiplantae > Streptophyta > Pinopsida > Pinales > Pinaceae > Pinus > Pinus taeda. The sequence continues at coordinate 36,117 of APFE031189617.1, forward strand.
TGGCTCCTCCTAGCCATGATATTTCCTCCTCAAAATATCCCTCAAGCACATGTATGCAACTTTTTGTCTTCTTTTGTCTTGTTTCTCTTTAGTCTCTATTTTTTTCCATAGTATGAGACAAAATGAAGAAGAAAAAGATATTTTTATGGATTACCCATCTACCACTCTTTTGGTGGATGGTAACTATGTCTACCTCACCAACAGGTGGCACGTAGTTACTATCTCATTAATGAGATTCTATTTCCCACTCCCAAAGACAACATTGTGTCTTTAAGGGAAACAATTATTTGACCAATACCATAATTCCACAATAAATATAATCATCCATATTAGATGCATAGGACTTATTGATGGGTAATTAGTATATTTCATCAATTTTGTAGCCTCATCTCTTTCATCCAAGTCTACTCCAAAACTAATTTTCCAGATCCCTTTATTTATAAAAACAAAAAAATCATGATTAGAGATTTATAATCAATCATTATTAGTGACAAATTATTGATAATTAAATTCTTCACATGTCTTGTAAAATTTAAACATTTAAAAATGAAAAATCCATAAATAAAAAATTTACATCAAACCGACATATTAGGGGATGTCACATCCTCCCTCGTTTGAATTTTACACTGTTTGAGTGTCTAAACATAGTTTTATGGAATTTATTCCATCTTGTTTAAATAGAGAGGGATATGATTCTTTCAAAGAATCCTCCAACCCCAAAGTCGCCTCTTCTAGACTAAAATGTTTCCATTGAACTATAAACTGAGTTATGTCTCTATTCCATAGCATGACTACTCTCTGGTCTAGAATATGTATTGGTTCTTTCTAGAACTCTCCCTCTAGTTCTACCTGTACAACTTTCCAATCAATTATATGAGATGGATCATGTATGTATTTATTTAATAAATATACATGAAAAACATTATGAGCTTTTATGTTTACTGGAAAGGCGAGCTAATAAGTAACTAGTCCAACTCCATCTAAAACATCAAAAGGTCCATAGCATCTAGGTGATACCTTGGCACATTTTCAAACTCTAAGTGTGCTTTTCTTGGGTTTTACCCTTAAATACACATGATCTCCCACATTGAATTCCTTTTGAATGCTTTTTAAATATGTATGCATTTTTTCAATTTTGTGTTGTTTTTAACTTTTCTCTGCCATGTTTAACTACTTCCTCCATCTCCTTTAAAATATTTTGTCCCAACACTAATCAATATTCAAGATGGTCCCAACTTAGAGGTACTATGCATATTCTCCCATCTAGTACTTCAAAGGGACTCATCTTCGAAAAAGTTTGGTACCCATTTTTATTGGCAAACTCAACTAAGTGAAGGTAGTCTTTCCACTTAGCTAGTGTATCCATAGGATACATTCTTAGCATATATTCTTAGATATGATTAGTTCCTTCTATTTTCCCATTAGTTTGAGGGAGATAAGTTGTACTAAAATTCACTTTTTTCTCCATTCATTCAAATAATCCCATCCAAAATTTTGACGTGAATTTGGCATCACGGTTTAAAATTATAATTTTTGGCATTCCATGAAGATTAAATATCTCCTTTATGAAAATTTATGCTATATTAATATCCTTAAAGGTATATTTGATGGGAATAAATTGTGAACACTTACAAAACTTATCTATCGCTACCATGATTGAATCATGCTCCCTCCTACTCCTTGGTAGTTCAGTAATAATATCCATGGATATGGTTTCCCATTACTATTTTCAAATAGGAAAAGGTTGCAACAACGTTGCTGGGTGTTGATAGGAAGCCTTCACTTGTTGGCACTCTAAACACCAAGCCACACATTATGTTGTCTCTATTTCCATATTTGGCCAATAATAATTCTTCCTCAACACAATTATCAGTTTTTTATATCCAAGATGACTAGTTGTTGGTTTCTTATGCAACTCATTTAATATAAAAGTTTTCAATTTTGGATCATTAGGAAAATAAATTATGCATCTTAACAACAAAAAATATTTATTTCTTAGTAAAAAATAATTTTCTTCTTCACCTAATAGCTCAATTTTATGCAGTTTATTTTTAATCAACATGTACTCTTTATCAATTTTTTATTTTTTATTTTATTTATTTATTTTTTATTATTTTTTTTAATATCAAAATATATTTGCAAGTTTGTTACTGAAATTGTGCACATTTGATGTAATTTTCTACTCAAAGCATGAACAATTTTGGTTTCTTTGCCTTTAATATGTATGATTTCAAAATCATACCCACTAAGGAATGTTAACCATTTAGCTTTCCAAACGTTCAGGGTTGGTTGGTTGAAAATATATTTGAGGCTAAAATTATTTGTCCTTAATTGAAATTTCCTTCTAATCAGGTAATGTCTCCACATTTTCAAACCATGTATTATGGCTATCAATTTCAAGTCATGCGTAGCATATTTCTTTTCATGGTGGTTTAGCTTCCTAGATTCATAACTAATTACATAACCTTCTTGCATTAAAACACTTCCCAATTATTATTTGCAAGCATACATTCATACAAAAAATTATTTATTATGATCTGCTAGTTTCATGATGGGACTGGCAGATAATAACTACTTTATATTTTTAAAACTATCCTAGCACCTCTAACTCCATTCAAATTTTGTTCCCTTCTTTTGCAGACGATTAATAGGATAGGACAACTTAGAAAATCCATTAATAAATATTTTGTAACAACATGTAATTCCCATAGATGACCTGACATCAGCTACATCATTAGGTACTGGCCACTCAGTGATAGCTTTAATCTTTTTTGGATCCACAACAATCCCTTCCTTAGACACTACATGTCCCAAATATTGATTTTTTTTCTTGGTAGAATCAATATTTGCTAAAATTATTGTATAGCTCAATATCTCTAAGTGTTTGAAGAATAATCTACAAGTGTTGGTCATGCACTTCCTTACTGTTAGAGTAAACTAGAATGTCATTTATAAACACTATGACAAATTTTTCAAGAAAGAGACTCAACATACTATTCATAGAGAACATGAAAATTGTTGGTGCATTACTGAGTCTAAATTGCAACACTACAAATTCATAGTGTCCATATCTTGTTTTGTATGTTGTTTTATGTATATCTTCATCCTTGATCCTTATTTGATGGTATCCCGACCTTAAATGAATTTTTGAAAAGGTTGATGTTTCTTGGGCCTGATAAAAAGTCATCAATTTAGGGTAAAGGATATTTTTTTAAATGGTCATTTTGTTCAGCTATCTATAGTCAACACAAATCCTAATTGTTCCATCTTTATTCTTGACAAATTGAACTTGGTGCACTCTAGGGAGACACACTAGGTCTTATGTACTTCTTATCTAATAGTTCTTGCAATTGAATTTTAAACTCCATCAATTCAGGGATACTTATCCTAGATGGAAGTTTGGACACCATAGGAATGAGATTGATAGTGAAATCTATATCACGCCTAGGAGGAACTCCCGGTATCTCCCTATGAAAAACATAATTGTATTGTTGTAAAATAGGGTGGTCCTCTAAAGATGGATTTTGTATATTTTCAGCTAAATCCTCAACCTGAACAAAAAACATTTGACAACCTTTACGAGCATATCCTTTCAGTTGTAAGGAAAAAATATGCCTCTCAGAAATAACACTTGGCACTCCCTTCATTACACAGTCATATCCATCATTAATACAAGCGAAATACTTTTCCAGGGAATTCAAAATTACTTTATGAGACTCTAACCAGTCCATCCCAATTAACACGTCATAAGACCCCAAAGGTAAAATGTTTAGGCTTAGTTGAGTATTCATTCCATTGAAGCTTAATAAAAAAAATTTCTTATTTCTATGACTTTCCTTTTTTTTCCTATGGCTCATTGTAGTAATCAAGATTTTCTTTGTTTTTCATTTCTATGTTCACACATTTTAATAGTAATAGGGGAAATTTAACTTAAGGTAGATCCAAGGTCTATTAATAATGAAACATTTTGCTCAAAAATTTTACCTTGGACTTCCACCATTGTGGATTGGTGGTCTTCTTGTCTTCTATCCAACGTCGTACTAATCCTTGGAATGTTGCAAGCAATATCATTGATTGTTGAAGTTTCTTGCAGATTATTTACCATACCCATTTTGTTTGTTGGATTTCGTGGATAGTCTCTCCATAAGTGATTTTCACTACAACCCCAACATTTAATCAATGGTTCGGTTGCTTCTGCAAAAGAAACATTTCCTCCTCCAACTCTTTTTCCACTTTTATGTCCCACATTTCTTAGTCGGTTCACACTTCTGCTATAATTCCCTCCTTGATTAATTTTGAAAGTGTTTGAAAAACATGGTTTCTTAAACCCATTTTTCTTAGTGTTTAACTTCTCATGCTTCTTTGTCATCCAACTTTTTGAGTCGTCACCTTTCTTCTGATTTTGATTAAAACACAGTTTCACCTTCCTTATTGTCTCATCCATGATTTCTGGGTTGTCAAAATCAATTCTCTCTTTTTATGAGAAAGGTAAGAAGCTAATAAATATTTGTTTTTGGCCTCTCCTCCTTCAAGTACAATACATATCTCAGCATACTCATAAAATTATTAACAAGCTCATCAATGGTATACTATCCCAATCTTAACTCATGAAACTCTCTAGCCTTTTTATCGAAATACCTCTCAGTTAGATATTTCTTTTTAAATTATTTTCTAAAGTGTTTCCAAGTCAAATTTTTTACTTCTAATTCTTTTATATCTTTATTATCTTCCCACCATAAGGTTTCCTTACTAGTCAATTGATAAGTTTCTAGCCTAATATTCAAATTACTTGAATAATTGTAGACTTTCAAATACTTAGACATATTAAGAAGCCATGATTCTGCTCCTTTTTTAGGTTCACCATTAAAATTTGGAGGGTTTATATTTTTAAACTATCCTTGGAGGTGCGATGTAGTCCTATTCTTTCTATACACAAAAGTACCACTTTCAGATATTTTCTCTTCTCCTGTATTAAATTCATGAGACTTACTTTCACTAGAAGTTATAGAATCAGTTGTAACTATTGATTCACTCCTAGTTTTCTTCTTGTGAGTTTCTGTTGTTTTATTTTTTGCTCTTTCTTCTAATTTTGTCAACAAATAACCATTAATCTCCCTTTGTTATTTTTTTATCTTTGGATAGTATTTCTTGATTGGCCTTTATGTTATCTAAGTCTTCCTTCATGCTACTCATTACTTGTAATAATTTGGATTCTCAATTTTCTATATTACTACTTCCTTCACCCATCATTCCAATCTCAATGTCAAGTTCTTCACCACCTCTAGGCGATCCTATGGAAGTTTTTCCATTGTGTTCTTCAACCATATTTTAAACTTTTCTAATAGTCCTTTAATAATATGATCATGCTATAAATAAAATAGTTGTTTCAGTTTTAGGACCCACAAAAGGATCAATGTTATAAGCTACAACTCTTATACCACTTGTAAGGAACCTCATCTAACCATTTTTTTGTCATATATAAACGGTAAAATTCCTTGTGACAATGAAATTATCATTATATATATAATTTCCTTTTTCTTTACATGCCTTATGTGGATATTTTGTTTCTAAACTTCTACTATTATTTTTGTTTAAAATTCCTAAACTCGTACCCATTTATATTCTCATTTTTGAGCCATTGGACATTTATTCTAAGAACTTTCTTTCTCGTAACAATTACAAAATTCCTAAATTTTCAAAGATTTGTATATTAATTTCCTTCATACTATTATAATAATTATAATAATTACCTAAGTGATCTCATTGAACCTCGTCCTTCAGCTCCAAACCCATTTATCACCTACCTATCCTAAAATTTGACATTATCTTACATTTACATAAATCATTAGGTACATAGAATAAAATATGTGTTTTCATATGCTAACACTCGTATGTTATATACATGGTTCTCTTCTTATTCTTATACTAAGTTCATAATAAAGAGAGTGCCACCCTGGGCATCACTAATAACTTTTTCCATTTTTATCATTACTTGGTTTTATATAAACTTATAACATTTGTAAATCATTTTGCCATGATTTATATAGATGGATTTTGTCACGCCCCCAAGCCTACGGTGGTCTTGCAACCGTGCCGGCGAGGTGCGGCACCACCGAACACTTTCTTTTTAACAATACTCATGCACATGGACTACGCCTAAATTCACTTTCTCCTACTTAGTTTGTGATTCTAAACCAAGTATTATTATGTTATCCTTTATACCAATGAACACCCATACACATTCATTATCAACAGCAATTATAATAAGAGAAATGCAACAGTATAAAGGAGGGGCAACTCCCTGCAATATTGAGTCTGCCCAAGCAATATATTATACAATCTTTCATTTTTACAATGCACAAGTTAAATCTTGGGAAACCCCAAATTTACACTTAGCCAAATATACAACATCGGCAAACTCGGTTGCCCAACTCGTTGGCACCTCCGCACGGTCGCTGCACGACTAACCAAACCTTCGTTCACCCCGTCGCACCGTCTTGTCGTTTTCCCAACTCGGGCGCACCTCAAAGTCGCCACACACGGGCGCCTCCCACCAAGGCACACCTCCGTCCACAAACCAACACTCCAAAAAGTCTCCGTGCACACTTGCACGATGGGCGGGCGCTCAGCCGAGTCACCAAGACACCCACGCCAAGTCGTCGCACAACAACACCTCCGCACGATCACCCCAGGAACGTCTTGCCCTCCGCGTTCACCTCCCACCAAGAGCGTTTCCAAGCGCGACTCACCAAGGAGAGCGCATGAGCTATGCGCTCATCCTCTCCTCAAATCTGCGCACAAGTCTCCTCTTCCAAGAGCATAGAATGAATGATCAAGTGCGAATGAGTTCTCCAAGTCCTCCAACGCTCAAGTGTATATACCCATCGTAACAGTGGGTGGGGCTGCCCAACCGACCACCCACACACCCCTCCATCGCACCGTTTGGGCGTTCTACCAAGTCGGCCTTACCTCCCAACGTAGGTCGGCCAACCCCCATCAGAAACCTCCAAACGTGGGTATAAACTCCATCGCATAACACTTAGTCGCTCATCATAACGTCGCATAAGTTTCTCGCATATCTACTGCAGCTCGTCGCATAACCGCCCGCTCAACCGTCATTCGGTCGTGCACGACCGCCCGTCGTGTGTGCGCGCCCGGTCGCCTGGCGCCCAACCGCACTACACAACCGAAGGCTTTACATCCTCCTCCACCTGAAATTGTTGTCGTCCTCGACAACATACCATCCTGGTAACCATACACCAAGATCATCCATGATGTCAACTCCTCCACATACTGCAACCATCGCTGCAACATATGTAGAACCACCGTCTCCACCATGTCTCATCTCGGCAACCATCTGTCACCAAGACAACCATACCAAGGTAAGCACCCATCAGTATGTCATACATCGGAAGTCATCCCAATCCATGACAATCAACCACCATGTCACAATCTCCACATGCTGCTCCATCGTGGAAGGTTGGTCCCTCCATCTCAAGCTACATGCCCACTGCAACATATCGTGTCGACCTCATCATGTGTCGTCCTCATGTGAACTCTGCCATGATACTCCAACACAATGCTAACACATCTCTGTACATCGCTAGCCCCCATGTCTGAACTAGTTGGGTGATCAGTTCAACTGTCACACTCAAACCATGAGAATGCACATCCTCATGCCACCATCAGTCATTCCTCAAAGCATCCCTGTCACATCCTGAACTCGATCAAGAATCCATCTCCATATAAGTAAACCATGCTCAGGTCCATGAAGTAGTCCTCATCTCATCTGCAACATGTCATCCATGATGTTTGGTGTCAGTGTGCTACATGAAATCAGCCACATCTATCCAACATCATCCATATGTGTGCCTCCTCAATATGAAGAGACCATCTCATCAAACTCCAACTCTCGGTGTGCCACATCCATGTCCATGAAGCTACCTCCATCACATCTGCAATGTGTCATCCCTCAAGTCTACCATGGAAACAAGTATACACTTGTCTCATCTATCCATGTGCTGCCCATGATCAAAGATCAATCAAATCCCATGTGTCAAAAGTAGTTGAGTCTCGGCTCAACCCATGCCCAAGTGTTGCCACCAAGGCATCATCATCATCGTAACTCCATCACTCCAAAGTGTCTCATATCGATCCTCCACATCAAGTCACTCTTCCAAGCCATGTCCCATGCATGTACTTCAAAGTATGCACCCCATCCTGCATCAAAGTCTCTGACCTCAGCTCCTCAATGCATCAGATCCTCCAAGTCCACCATATATGAAGTCCCCAAAACTCACAACAATCTCATGTCATCATGAGCTCCATAAATCATCCCCAATCAACATCTCAGCAAGCATACAAGTCTCGGCCCAAAGGTCTCTGCAAGATGCCTCAGCTCTCCATGTAGTAATAATGCTCCATAGTCTGTTCACAATTCCATCCAAGTCTATGGCCTTGTTGTACAAGAGTGCACAACCTCTCCATCGGCTCATAAGTAATAAGTCTCCATGTCACATAAGCAAATCCACCTGCACAACATCCCTGCTTTGGCACTCCTCATTGGATGCCCATAAGTAACATCTCTACAAGTGCTCCCACACAATGTTCCTGCATAAGACTGCCATGCTCCATGTCTCCAACATGATGTCCATGACTAAGTTGCCATGTAGTCCAACCAAGTAGACCCATCACAACAATCGGTCATCTCTATCCAAGCTGCAATCTTCGGTCTAGTGAACTCGGTCACCCAACCATATCATCATCACATGAGTCTCTCCATCATAGCTTCTCCACCAAAGGTTCCACCAAGACTTGCTCTTGATCTCGTCCATGAGAAGTCCACCCAAGCAACTCAAGTGTGTGCCCTCCAATCTGTCCATGAGTCATGCCGAGCACTTAGCCATGTGGCTAAAGCATGAACCATTCCTCCACAATGATCATCAAGTTCCACCCTTGTCACGGGCCTTTGTACCTTTTACCATAAGGTCACAAACAACCCCAACAAGTCCTGCAACAATCAACAATCCTTGCTTCTCCATACAAGGTCTCATCATAGTCATCCATGGTAAGATGCTCCCTAGCTCGGCAAACTGGCTTTGCCCTTCCCTGCATACGGTCCATCTACCAAATGCTCAAATGAAACACATGTATCAATACTTACATCATCATCATGAGGTTCCTCCATGAGAGTACCAACATCCATACATGTCTGCAAACTGCACGATATTGGTCCAACTTGATCAATCTCAAGTTCATCCTCCATCATGGTCATGTCTGCAACATCTTCAACTATCACAGCTTCCTCTTCCTTGTTTGCACAATCTGCAACTTCATCTTGCTCCATTATCCATCCAAGTTGAAGAAGCTCGTCTTCAACATTCTTCTCCAAGATTGCAAGCTTCTCTCGAATCCGGGGATTCTCTTTTTTCATCCGCTTCAACCTGTATAAGGTAAGCAAGAGCTTCCCTTCGCATTCTTCCAAACCTGCCATGCCTTATACTTCATCTTCCCCGGTTCGTACTTCGTTTGCTCCACAGGCACCCAAACCGTGTATACCTGCCCACACGCAGTCCCACTTGCCCACCTAACAAGTGCCCAAATCATATGACCATCACGTAGTATCGCCTGCCCAATTCTACAACACCCGGTTCCAACCTTCACCAACTTCACCAAGTTCCCTGAAACCATGAACCGGCCCTTGTTCCACTTGTATGTGAAACTAGCTTCCTTCACCTGCAAGTACCTGCTTCCACTGTCACTTCTTCATCAACCCGGATATCAGCTCTGATACCAACTGTCACGCCCCCAAGCCTATGGTGTTCTTTCAACCGTGCCGGCGAGGTGTGGCACCACCGAACACTTTCTTTTTAACAATACTCGTGCACATGGACTACGCCTAAATTCACTTTCTCCTACTTAGTTTGTGATTCTCAACCAAGTGTTATTATGTTATCCTTTATACCAATGAAGACCCATACACATTCATTATCAACAGCATTATATAAGAGAAATGCAAAAATATAAAGGGAGGGGCAACTCCCTGCAATATGAGTTTGCCCAACAATATATTATACAATCTTTCATTTTTATAATGCACAAGTTAAATCTTGGGAAACCCCAAATTTACACTTAGCCAAATATACAACATCGGCAAAACTCGGTTGCCCAGCGCGTCAGCACCTCCGCACTGTCGCCGCACAACTAACCAAACCTTCGTTCACCCCATCGCACCGTCGTGTCGTTTGCCCAACTCAGGCGCACCTCAAAGTCGTCACACACGGGCGCCTCCCACCAAGGCACACCTTTGTCCACAAACCAACACTCCAACAAGTTTCCGTGCACACTTGCACGATGGGCAGGCGCTCACCCGAGTCACCAAGACGCCCACGCCAAGTCGTCGCACAACAACACCTCCGCACGATCACTCCGGGCACATCTTGCCCTCCGCGTTCACCTCCCACCAAGAGCGTTTCCAAGTGGGACTCACCAAGGATAGCGCATGAGCTATGCGCTCATCCTCTCCTCAAATATGCGCACAAGTCTCCTCTTCCAAGAGCGTAGAATGAATGATCAAGTGCGAATGAGTTCTCCAAGTGCTCCAATACTCAAGTGTATATACCCATCGTAACAGTGGGTGGGGCTACCCAACCGACTGCCCACACACCCCTCCATCGCACCGTTTGGGCGTTCTACCAAGTCGGCCTTACCTCCCAATGTAGGTCGGCCAACCCCCATCGCAAACCTCCAAACGTGGGTATAAACTCCATCGCATAACACTTAATCGCTCATCATAATGTCGCATAAGTTTGTCGCATATCTACCGCAGCTCGTCGCATAACCGCCCGCACAACCGTCGTTCGGTCGTGCACGACAGCCCGTCGTGTGTGCGCGCCCGGTCACCCAGCGCCCAACCGCACTACACAACCGAAGGCTTTACAGATTTGGTCGTAGCGGATTTAATTAACACATATTAACGTTTGACGTGCCTCCATTCAAACTTTCCACATGGTATTTTGTTTTCCTCGTTTCATGAATAATAATAGACTTAATCTATGGAGATTTTATGGAAATACTCTCTAGATCCTTCTACGCCTTTATATGTCATCTTATTATGCTTCCACGATTTTTTTCTTAGACCTACCAAATCAACGGATGGCATATGATGTGAGGAAACAATAATTCTTATTGATTTTAGGGTTTTCTTACGGAGTAATGACTACTCATAACATTTTTGTCTATTCGATCATTTACTCATTATGCTCTTTAACCTACTTCTTTGCAACTAAACCTCTCAAGTCCCCTTTCCTGAATACTATAACGAAGAAAATATTCCATGATAGCCATTCACTGAATTAACAGTTCCTTTCTGATGAGAGTTATATATTGCTTTTGCTCAAGGGTTTATCAAAGGTAATGTTTCTTTACTTGTGTGTCTTCTTCGTTATGCTTAATCTTATGTTATAAAAAAATTATTTTACAATTGTTAGGATTTTAATCCCTTCCAAACTAATTATCTTACCCTCGTCGTACTTACAGATATAATTACGGTGCTTCCCTATCGAGGGTTTACTACCAGACATTGGACACTCAATTAGAATCCTTTTCATAGTTTATAATTGCAACATTTGACGACTCCTCATTGTCTTCCAACAAAGGAATCTCCCATGTAATTCTTTGAGGAAAATTCTTAAATATTTTTGGTTCCTTTTATGATTTCCCAAGTATAAAATTTTGAGTTTTTAATATTTAGTGGTTTGAACTAATTCATAGTATTTTTCTCTCATAGGTACAAACTTGCTAAATATATTGTACATAATTCGAGGGTTTTCATGCACCTATCCTTTATCTCAACAACTTCATAAATTTCCAGTAAAATGCAAACTCTCCCTTTCTTACTTATGCTAGTAAAAATACTTTAGAATCCATTTACTATGAGGGTTAGAAAGTAATATTTCATTATACATATATCGTATGATACTGTGAAGACCTTTTTCCATTATGTTATTCTGTTAACTTTTTTATTTGAATATAGTGTTTCTCTTTTACCTTGGCTTGTCACGACCACATGCAGGCCTCACTCCTATTTTTCATAACTGGGTATAAATTTGTTGATGTATATACATATGTATTGTATTTCAAGTTTATAAAACAAATTCTACTAGGTTTAGGGTGCGCCATATTTCGTACATACCTTGTCATGTGTTGAAATTATGTATTCCTGTAACATTTCTTTGCTTAGTCGTATTTGGGTTTTCCTTTTTGCAGTGCAGTCTTTATTCAGACTATTGTTATTAGTATGTGCCTTTACGACTTATTTTAATTTCTATTCCATTTGTTTTTAAATAGAATAGTTTGTTTTGTATTATTTTCATGTAAGGTATTTATCCTCTCCTCCTTTGGTTTATATTAGCAGAGGAGAAATACTTTGCTTTCTCTATACTTCATTATTCTTTTGTATGTTTATATTAATTTTGAAGCTCTGATATAAACAAGTTCTTCATAGAAGATTGTTTTCATGTATAAATAGTTGTATATATATTCTTTATTTTCTATTGGACTTTAATCAAATTTCTTATTCTGATATTAATAATAATAAAATTCTGTGTAGTGGATTTGGAGTCCTTATTGATTCTAATTTCTTCCAAAGTAATCATGTAAAATTTTTTCCTTATATTTTCTTTTACCTTTAAATAGTTATGTGTATTGTATACTAATTCTACTTTTCTTTTTCTACATGTAACCTTTTGGTATTCCAAAAAGGGATTGTCATTTTTCCTTCAATGTTTCAAACACATGGGTTACCTATACAATTTACTAAACATTAGGCTACGCTTTCCCAAGCCTGAGGTTCCAAACCTTTTTTCTATCATTCTACTTGTGCGTGATTACAATGCTCAAAGATGAATCTCTAGAATTTAAAATTTTAAGTGCTTCTTATTTATTTTCTTCCCGAATAGAAGTGTTTTATCATGGCTATAACCCTCTCTTTTAATTATAATTTTTAATCCTTCTTGGACTAGATACTCAACTTCTATATGTTTTTAGTTGATTATAACATTTTCTTTGAAGTTTTATGCACCTCTTGATTTGTGTTCTTAACATCTTTTATGTCAATTTAGCTAAATATATAAAGTTGTTTAATTTTATTCTAGTAATGTTTGAAAAACAAGTATATATTGAGAACTCAAGAAATTCTCTTTCTCGAAGCAATATTGTTCTATTATATATTTTTTGTACACTTTTCTATAATGTTTCCATTGAAATGTTAAATAGATATATGTATAATATATCTACTTCTATTTAAATATATATTTATATATGTTCATGGTATTAGCTTACCAAATATTAGTTCTAACTAAATTCTTTGATCTAATTTTATACATATATGTATGACCTCCTTCATTTTGAATAAATGTTTTTATTTGTTATATATATATATATATATATACACACAACACTTTGGCTAATATGTATAATCTCAAATAACGTCCTTTGTACAAACATGACTTAAATAACAATATAATAACATATAATTGTTTTCTTCTATAAAGGAGTGCAAAATATTGTAAATATCCTCAGTGTGGGAACAAATAATACTAGAAAAACTAATAGAACTTTATTTTTCCTTTTTCTTTTAGTTCTCATTAAAATCATTTTTTTTCATTAGAAAAAAGTCGTAATTTTCATTAATGAGGAAAATTACATTTTGCAGATGCCTATGGCATATACTGTACTATGGGCTAGAAGCCTATCCTGTTTGAGAATTCAAAAAAAGAGGTGTACTCCACGCAGGGAGACACTGCTTTGTACTGTGATTTTCAATATGATATATGTACTTACTCTACGCAGAGAGTACTAAAAAATAATTGTCATGTATAGGACTACTTGAAAATACATTTATATAATATTATATAAAGAGCAAAATATATAACAAAAACTATGTGTCCAGCTCCCATTGAGCTTAACTATTCTGATATTTCTATAAAAGTTCAATGATAGTATTGATGGAAGGTTCCATTAGTTTGCTCCAGTATGCTCCATGTCCCTATAGGCCTGTGCACTACTTCCTTGGATAGTAGATCGGCAGGTGTGTTCCACTCCCTGTATATATGTTGACAAGTAAATGTGTCAAATAAGTTTATGAGTCTATGTATTTCTTCCACGATTTGTCTCAAAGAAAATGCATGACAATTTGTAATTTTGTTTGTTAAATTACATACTGTTTTTGAATCTCTTCAATTGCAGACTGTTTTTGAATCTCCAAATAGTTGTAAGTTTCTGCATTGTTTTTCCAATGCAAAATGTATGGTGTATTTTGCTGCTGAAAGCTCAGCAAAGTTGTTCATCCCTCTGCCCAGTCCCATTTGGATTTTGTAATAATGATTTGTTGTAAGATGAAGGACATCACCCCCCACATCCTATGTCTTATGTTGAGCCATCAAAGTATGCCCAGGGGTGAGATTGGTTTATACTCTCAGGGGATGGGGTTTGACTCCTCCTCTGGGATCTGATGATAGACTGCTAGGATTTGAGCAGTGATGACCGGCCAGTGGAGGGTGGGGAGGAGGGGGGAGTTTTGAAAAGTAATTCTATTCCTGGCAATCCATATGGCCCAACAAGTAAGTAAAAGGATGTTCTTTGTTTTTTCTGAGGATATAGTGGACTACCATCCCTCCCAGGATTCCTAGATAGTTGTTCCTTGCCACAGGGGGAGCGAGGGTATTTGTAAGTGAATAGTATTCCATACCTCTTTTGTGCATGGGAAAGTAAGGAAGAGATGATTCATTGTTTCATTGTTGGATTTCCAAAGGCCGCACCGAAAGGGACCACGAAAAGATCTTTTGATCAATTTTTCTCCTGCTGGGATTTTGTGTCACAGAATGGTCCACATGAGGAGCCTCAACCTGGGGGGTGCTTTTAATTTCCATAAGCTTCTCCACCATGGTTCACACAACGGAGGTTTCAGTGGGTTCATAAGAGTTATGTATCCCACTTTTGGTGTATATTTTCCATGCTTCGCATGTGCCCAGATGAGCTCATCCTCCCCTTCCTGTATCCTGATATGGGATTCCGTGAGGGCCTTTGTGTATTCTTTCAAGTTTTGTTGCCATGGTTGAGGGATCTGTAATTTCCTCCCAGATTTCCATGCTTGTTGCAAAAAAGTGGAACGATCATTGTTTGTGATTTGGCTAAGGTGAGAGATCCCTCTGGAAGTGAGGTATGTTCTAAGCTCTCGTGGGAGTATGTGTGCATTCCCACATCCAATCCAGGGATCCATTCCTATTCTAATAGCACCTCCTGACTTTATTCTCCATGTAAAGACATCCTTGATAAGGGGCATTGCTTGCAGGACTGCTTTCCATATGTTCGATTTTCCAACTTGTGTCCACTGGGGTTGGTGAAGCCAATCCATAAGATATAAAGGAGCTATGTATTTAGATATAGCCACCTTAGTCCAAAGGCTATGCGTCATGACTAGTTGCCACCCTACTTTTGCCACCAGGGATGTGGAGAAAGTGCCAAGGCTTTTGATACCCCATCCTCCCCATTTCTTTGGGAGTACCAGAGATTCCCATTTAGACTAGGAAAGAAATCCTTCCGGGCTGTTTCCCTTTCCACAGGAATCTGCAGCATAGGTTTTTTATTCTAGCCAGTATTCCCTTAGGTATCCATGCTAAAGACATCCAATATACTGGAGTTGCTTCCAACACTGCTTTTATGAGTATCGGTCTTCCTGCTCTTGATAAATATTTGAGGTACCAAATGTTTAGCCTTTTTTCCATTTTGGTTATGAGCCAGATCTAATCAACATTCGTATAACCGTGTGGTTTTAATCTATAGCCCAAGTATTTTAGTCCCTCGTCCTGTTGCTGTAGGTTATAAGGGAATCTTCGCAGGGAATATTGAATCTTGTAAGGTGAGTATCCTATAGCCGTTATAGAGGAATTTTCATTATTAACCAACATGCCAGTGGCTGCTAGGAATATAGTGAAGGAATTGAGAAGTGCAGTCACGTCACCAACACTCCCATTTAGGAAGAACAGCACATCGTCAACGAAGAGCAAGTGTGTCAATGTGCATCCTTCTGATGTGGGTCCCCCTTAGTCTGCCTCTTTGGTGTTCCTCCTTTATCAAATGACTGAGTCCTTCCATGATTAGTAAGAAGAGGAGTGGGGACAGTGGGCATCCTTTCTTGAGGCCTCTTTCGGAGTGGAAGAAAGGAGAGGTTGCACCATTTATGAGAACGCTAAATGTTATATTAGTAATACAACACATAATCCATCTTATGAATTCATATGGAAAACCCAAGTGTGTTAATAGCATTTTGATGTATAGCCAGTTAACTCTGTCAAAGGCTTTCGAGAGGTCCACTTTTAGGACCATACCTTTTAGCTTCTGGGTCTGAATAGAATGTAGAATTTCTTTTGTAGATCTGACCGCTTCATGTATTTATTTGTTCTATAGGAAGGCAAATTTTCCAACTGAGATGTGGTTTGATAAGATCGGTTGGAAGCGGTTTGCTATTATCTAGGAGATGATATTGTAGATACAGTTACATAAGGAGATGGGCCGAAAGTCATTGAAGGAGGTGGGATTGTCTGATTTGGGTATAAGGGTGATAAAGGTTGAGTTATAGGCCTCATACATTCTTCCAAAGGATCTGCATTCTTCTGTAACTTGTAATAGATCCCCCCTAGAGTATCAAAGAAGGCCAGGTAGAATTCCACATTCCATCCATCCGAACCAGGGCTTTTGTCTCACTTAAACCATTTCAGAGTGTCCTCCAGTTCTCCTACGGAGACCTCCTTTGTCAATTCCCAGCCTTCTTCTTGCTCAACAAACCTTGGGAATAGTTGAGATGTCCTCATGATGTCATCCAGGGTGCTATTTTGGGGTGACTTATAGATGTTCCTAAAGTGGGCAATGGCCATAGTTTTTAGTCGGGGGAAGGTGTTCACTAGTTCTCATTGTTCATCTGATAGCTACCAAATAATATTTATAGCTTTGCATTGATTCGCAAATTTATGATAGAACTTGGTATTGTCATCCCCTTCCCTAATCCAAATGGCTTTGCTTCTCAGTTTCCAACTTTCTTCTCTGTCCTTAAGAATCTGGTTTTTGTTAGCCAAAAGAGAGGTTATCTCCTCTTTATGTTCAGGGGAAGAGAAGACCCCCTCATAGTCATTCTCATACTCCTCAATGTCTTCTTCAATCTGTTTGAGTGCATGGTCTTCCTACATTCTCTTCTTATTTTCCCATTGTTTTGAGAGGCCTTTGAGCTCTTTTAGGTTTTTTTTAAAATCCTTTCAATATAGTCCTTTCTGCCGCAAGGGGGTGAGTCCTCCAGTAATTAGTTACTAGATGGATATATTCAGCATCCCTCAGCCATGCAGCATTAAATTTGAAAGGACCTTTTGGTTTGTTCATACCCCCTCTGGTTTCCAAATAGATTGACCTATGGTCCGATATTCCGCTTGAGCCCACCCATTGTCTATATCCCTACCCCAAGGTTAGCATTTGCTCCTTAAGGAGGTATCTATCTAGTCTTCTAGAGAGACTATCCTCCCCTAATCTGTTGTTTCTCCAAGTAGACAGGATTTTTGGGGAGGGGATATCTATGAGATTATGATCCTCCAGATTGGTCTCAAAAAATTCTGAGAGATTATCTCTTTGTGCATTGTGTCCCCAGGATTCCGAAAAACTGATGGAGAAATTTAAATCCCCCCCCCCCAGAACGAGCTTGTCCTTTTGAAGGATGTGTGAGTATAAGAGCCTACTCCAATATTATTCCTTGTTGTGATAGGGGCCATATATGTTGATAATCCTAAGCTCAGTATCGAGCTCTAAGGAATAAATGTGAACTCCTAGGTGGCCCAAACTCCCCCAAGCATTACAGATTCTGATGGATTGATTGTTTACCCCCAATGCGAGACCCCCGGACCACCCTGATGCATCTAGGGTATGGAATGTCCATCTAGGTAGCCAAGATTTTAGGAGGTGGGTAATGACACAACCCTGGCCTAGGGTTTCTTGAAGAAATAGAATATCAAAGGGTTCTGCTGAGAGCAATCTTCTCATGGCTAGTTTTTTGCCAGGGCTAGAAAACCCTCTACAATTGAAGGAGAAAAATTTCATGGAGGAGGGAGCTCTTGGGTATTCACTACTCTAAGTACCCAGTCGATGGAGTGTTGCTTGCCCACAACAATCTCTTCCCCAGCTTGTAGCTTAGCTTTGGATATAGAGGAGGGTCTACCTCCAATCATCTTTAGAGGAGGGGGAGAGGTGATAAGGCCGTTACCCAAGGTGTCGGGGGCCTGAGAACGAAACTTGCCTCGGATGGGGTATCTGAAAGATGGAGGGCTGGAATGAGAGGGAGAAGCATGCATATGGGAATTGGGAGGAGGTTCATCAGGAAAGGATGGCTGAGTACAGGAGATGGTGGGGGAGGAGGGTTTGATAGGCAAATCCACAGCTATGGGAGGGTTGAAGGTGTGAACAAGGGACTGTACTGAATAGAACTGAATAAAACTAGTTTCAATTCAGTGTGGAGAAACATTAGAGTAAATAGAGGAGGAGTTTATATTCGACATACTCGAAGAGAAAGCAACCTCAACATCCACCCTTGCTCTGGTTAGAGGAGGAGAGGGTGCGTCGATTGGTGCCTTTCCCTACTTCTTTCTGGTCACCTTAGTAGGCATAGGTAATGCTTCTGAATGTGCTAAATTTGTTGCCTCTTCCACCACTGGAGGGCTACCATGAGCTTGAGAGTTTTTCTGCAATGTTTCCATCCCCTTAGCTCCCTCCCTCACCTTCTTGTTCAGAGGACAATATTTGTACTGGTGCCCTACTTTATGGCAACGTCTGCAGTAGAAAGGGACACCTTCATAATCTAGGGTTTGTGTTCAGGAGAAGGTTTTCGACTGTAAGGTGATATGCTCCTAAAGACCGCCCTGAGTATCTAGATGAACGAGTATCTTGGCATATGCCATCATGCCCGAAGCCAGATATGATCTATCATGTTCGAGATAGGTTCCCAGAGTGTTGTCAATGCACGGAATATATCCTCTGACCAGAATTGAAGGGGAAGTCTAGGTAGCCGAACCCATATAGGCTCGACTCCTATCTGTTCTTTTTCCGGATCAAAAAGAGGGTTCCAACGCCGGAGAAGAGCTGGAGCATGCTCAAAATGCCAGAAGGACGACATGACCCAATTTGTGTGCTTGGATCTGGCAAAGCGCAGAGTGAATCAGCCTCTAACAAAGGCTTGTACAGTTGGGAGGTCTGCCCCCATATCTCATAGGTCCACATCTTAATCTTAGCCGCTGTGTAGCTACGACCACGAATTCTTCCAACCAAAACTCGGTCCACCATGTCCATGGTGTCACCCCACTAAGTATCCTCCTTGAGTCTGAGAATCACATCTTTGCTTCAGGCTTTGAAGCACTTCCTCTTTTCCCTCACTGCATTAGCTCTTCAGGGGCATCTGAATTTTCCACAAGCTGGTCAGGGTTTGTATCAGGGTTATTAGGGTAGGGATGTTTGGCCGCTGGGATTGGTTCCGAAAGAGGGGGTATCACTGCGCAACTACCTGATGGTGGCACCTCAGGTACCATAACTTGTGGGTTTCCCTTGGTCGGGTTGTGGAGTCTCACGGGGTTGCTTGAAGATTCACCAGGGCGAGATGACAGGGAGGTTTGTGAGCTAGCCGCCTCAGGGTTAGGATGGAGGCAGGTGGATATGAAAGTTGTAGCCAAGGGTGACTGTAGTGGAGAGGAGGGGAAATGGCCAGATCGGAGGAGGCTCCAAGAATGTCACTGTGGAGCAGGAAGGTCCCGAGATCGAAGGTAGATCCACAATGGTAGCTGACATGTGGCAGTAGAAGGGAAGGAGTTCTTCCACGGCAGAGCAAGGGGTTTGCCAGATATTGACATTCTCCAACGGGTCCTCCAAATAGTCTACTAGGTCAAGTTCCATGCTTGTTCCAACGTGTTCTCCACCAGCTGCCTCCAGGACCATCGTAACCATCACCGCGGTGAGGGTATCAGAATTCAGTGGGTATGCAGTAATCGGGGAGGAGGACGATAAGCTGCGTTGTTACGGAGGGCCTCGACGGGATACCGTTCTCATTAAAATCATACACAAATAAAAGTTTAGAATATTGACTTGAAAAATATGTTTGGAAAATTAATAATTGAGTACTTGGTTCCTCCTAGCCTCGATATTTTCTCCTGAAAATATTCCCCAGAGCACAAGTTTGGACCTTTTTGTCTTCTTCCCTCTTGCTTCTCTTTAGTCTCTCATTTTTTCCAAAGTATGAGACCAAAAAAAGTAGACAAAAATATGTTTATCGATTACCCATCTACCACTCTTTTGGTGATTGGTAACTGTCTCCAACTCATTACAGGTGGTAGGTAGTTACTAGCTCATTAATGAGCTTCTGTTTCTCACTCTCAAAGATAACATTTTGTCTTTTAGGAAAAAAATTAATTTGCCAATTCCATAATTTCACAATAAGTCTAATCATCCAGATTAGATGCCTAAGACTTATTGATGGGTAGTTAACATATTTCATT
This sequence comes from Pinus taeda, assembly GCA_000404065.3. Taxonomy (NCBI): domain Eukaryota; kingdom Viridiplantae; phylum Streptophyta; class Pinopsida; order Pinales; family Pinaceae; genus Pinus; species Pinus taeda. The sequence goes on from APFE031189617.1 coordinate 56,693, forward strand.
AAGTTTTCCACCTCATCCCTTTCAGCCAAATGTACTCCATAATTAATTTTCCAAATCTCTTTATTTATAAAAACAAAAACATCATAATTACAAATTTATAATCAATCATTATCAGTAACAAATTACTAATAATTAAATTGCTTGCTTTTAGGCTTGATGAACATGGATGGCTGCTCGCTGGTCAAGTGAAAATAAATTTGAAAGAAGATATAATTTTTATCTTTGTTTTCAAAATGGTCTTTTTTCCCTCTTCTTTTTTTGGATCAACCAGATATTTATTGACTATTTATGAAAATAAGTCATTGGTGATCGTATCAATACGTGACACCCAATAGCCCGATCCGAAGTGAGCGGTGGGAAAATACATATACAGATGTGCGTATGAAGAGAAGAGATAATGATCAATGAAGAGAAAGGTCATGAATATCAAGTTTCATATTTCACAGATGATCTGGACATAATTTTGAAGTATTTTCGGTTTTAGTTATGGAGAAATTGGTTCTAGTTATAGATAAATCGTCATTCTCCTATAGACAGAACCAACTCCACGAAGTGGGCAGGCAAGCTCACCTAAGCATCTGACCTTTTTAGTTGTCCCTTCACATGCCTTCCAGAATTTAAGCATTCAAAAATAAAAAAGACATTATACCAATTTTACATTAAACCCTCAATTCAGGAGATGTCACAATATTTATCAATCCCATTGTATGAATAGTAACTACCAAACTCGTTGTTACAATATTTGCCTCCATTATCTAATATGAGACATATCAAATAATTTCTTCTCTCATTCTAAACAAAAAAGAATCCATTTCTTAGAAGTACCAAAGGCATCATATTTTTTTCTAATGCAATAAACCCAAGTTTTCTAGCTACATCATCAATGAAAGTAAGATAATAATAAAATCCACCAAGGGATGATACCTAAGTGGTTATCCATACATCTGTATGCATAATATTTGACTTTTAACTATTATTTTCCTTCCCAACTATGAGAAATATAACTATTTTATGTTTTTCATAAACACAATGCTCATAGAAGTCCAACTCAATCTTCGTTGAATATAAGAATAATTGTTTCTCTATTTTTTCCATTTTCATATATCATCAAACAACCTTCGATGAATTTCATGTGAATTTCATGGTACAACCTTCATTACAAAGTTTCCTTATTGATATTATATTTCTTATTAAATCAAGAACATCCCTGATCTCTTTCAAAAGGAATTGGTTTCCATTTTATAATTTTATCAACAAATTACCCTTTCCCACAATTTTGTGTGGTTCATCATCACCCAAATAAACCTATCCAAAATCACCTTGAACATAATCTTCAAAATATTTCGTATGGATTGTGCCATTAAATGAAGCCTCAATGTCCACCACCCAAAAATCATCAATCTACTAAAAATATTAAGGCATATTTTAATACATCACCTACTACATTTTCTTTGTTGTCCATGTCCTTTTTTTTTAACTTTTAGAGACAAATAGACTTTCTTTTTGTGTTCTTTCTTCCCACAACGCTAGAATTCCATCCTCCCTATGGATTTAGGTTTACCCTTCTTAGAATTTTTGTCATTTCTTGGGCTCTTTATTTTCTCCTTTATTTTCCACTGTTCCCTATATTCAAAGCATTACCTTATGTCTCACCTATGCTTTTCTATTGAATTTCCTTGCTAGCATCAACAACATCAACAACTTTTAAAAGGTTTGAAATAGAGATAGAATTATTCACAACCCCCACCAAGCTATTCCAACTTTCTCACAATTAGAAAAAAATCAAAAGAGCCCTAACCTCATAATAAAATTTTACTCATACCGAACTTAATTGACTAGTGATTGTGTTAAATTCATTTAAATGATCAGCAACGGACCCACCTTCTAGCATATTCATATTAAAAGCTGCTTTATAGGAAATACCTTGTTGGAATATGGGGGTTTTTCATACAGTTTATCCAATGTCATCATCAAACCTCCTATTATATTTTCTTTCAAAATGTTGAAAGCCATTATTGTTGTTAGGTATAGGCATATTTATCCTAGTTCATTTCATAAAAAATATCCCATTCTTCATCATTCAAAGTAGTTGGATTCTTTACAATCCCCCCAAGGGGAGAAAATATGTCTCTGATATGGATTGTCTTCCATTTTAATATTCCATAGATAGTATTTTTTTCCATTAAATGTGTTGACCCTAAAACCTTCTTTCGTCACTTCTCCCAATCAAACTAGGAACCCTAATTTCCTATGATTTTTATCAACAAAATAAACCTTCATCTCTGATGCTAGTTGTTAGGAACAAAATCATAAAGTAATAAAATCAAAATGAATGTACAAATAGAACATAGAATGAAACAATACAAATGAGACACAATTATATGCAATTCACCCAAATTGGGCTACATCCACAGAGAAATAGTTAGTCATTCCTTTTATTCTCTTCAACAATTCAAGGGATAAAAACCTGCAACACATTTGCTGCAACCTCCTCTTCACTTTCTCATAGTCTCCTCTTTTCTGCAACCTCTTCTTCCCTCTCTCATAGTCTACTCTTTGTTGCAACCTCCTCTTCCTTCTCTCATAGTCTCCTCTTTGCTACAACATCCTCTTCCCTCTCTCATAGTCTCATCTCTCTTAATTACAAGGATATCTCAATAACACATAGTTGCAATACAATTCCCTCATAAAAATATGGTTTCCTTCTATCGAAAGAAACCCCAATACATATACCATTAGAAATTTGAAATAATAAGGAACAGTATAGAATAACTATGAAATTGCAATATTTTACAAGGCATGTTTTCCAATAAATTATCTTCATAGGTGTTGCCTCAAAACTCTCACCAAGGGGGGATCTAAAGAGGTATCATCGCGCCCCCATACCCCTTAGCAACAACAGTAGGGCTTAAAGCCCCCTACAAACCCATCAGGAACTAGGGTATAAAAATAGCTAAATAATAATACCTCTAAATAAAGAATATAATCAAGCTCCACAATCAATAGAGACCCCTCCTAAATGGGCAGAAACAATTATACGTTTGAGTGTTAAACTTTGGAGCTACATGAAAGATAATAAAATGATTTTCAAAGCATAGGAGAAGACGAAAATATATGCAGTAGTCCTATATAGTGTATCAAATTTATTGAGATATAGGTAGGACGAACCATCTTCTAGTAATGTGGACAAGCATAAGTCAAAAAACATTAATACCCCATCATAAATTTAGAAACATGGCCTAGAAACTAGAAATAAAGGAATAAGTTATTTAAGAAAGAGTAACATGAGTTCCTAGAGGTATACAATGAGTGAGGACACCTCAATGCACACATATAGTGAGGAAATATAGAGTTAATATAAACTTTGTTACACAACAATTAGATCAATGTTGCACAAGAAGAGGCCTACAAATAATTTCTTGCCTAGGGAATTTGTAAAGGAAAAAACTCCTACCTTTGATGTGAAGTTTGGAACAATGAAGAAGTTGAAGCATGGTTGTTGGGCCTAAGGAAGTACTTCAAGGTACACAACTCATCTAAAAACATGAAAGCCATAGTGGCCATATTCAACTTAAAGAGAAAAGATGATATATGGTGGGAAGAAATCAATAATGTTGAGCAAATGAGTTGAGCTAAATAAAATTTAAAAAACACTTCAGGGAAAAATAGCTACTAAACTATATTATGATGGGAATATTAGAAAATTTTGTGAGAATAGATTTTGGCCACTCACTATGGATGCTTATGCAACTAGATTCATGGAGCTACTAAGGTATATTCCATATATTAAAGATAAGGTGAAGATGAAATTTTTTTAATGGCATTTCATGGTCTTATCAAGTCTATTTTGAGTTTGATGAACCTAAAGAACACTTGATGACACTATCATGGAGGCCAAATACTATTATCACTAGCCAAAGCATGATATCAAGGAAGCATGGAAGAAGAAAGATAAATATTTCTTCAATAAGAGAGGGTCAAATTCAACATGCTATACGCAATCGGGAAAAAATATCATGTTCATTGTTCCAACAAGGAGTGGATACTAGAAAATTTATCCTAATTGAAGTGGGGGTAAGCTAGTTCAACCAACAAAGGAGGGAGAAGAAAAAAATACACTAAAATGTTTGGGTGTGGGGAGGACAATGTTATATGAGATTTCCCTTACAAGTGGCATAGTGGCAAGAAAATGAGTAATCTCCAAGAGATTATTGATGTTGATGGTGTAGCCAAAAGTGTGCCAAAGATTTATGGAGTTATGGAAATAGGGGAAGACCACCAAACCCGAGTGGTGTAGATGGAAGGTATAATTTCTAAACACTCTATTTCAATTACTATTAACTCTGGTTCTAAACTTAGTTATATTCCTCTACAAGTTGTTGAATATTGTGTGTTACTACAAAATACGCACGTTGAGTCTTGCTTAGTGAAGCTATCTACAAGAAACAAAAAGAAGGTTAGTAATGTAATTGAAAAGTGCCTCTTTCATATGAGTGGAATACACACATAAACCACCTTAAATATGCCACCACTAGGTTCATACACCTTGTTGATCGATATGGATTGTGATCTAGATTGGTTCATTATATTGTTTCTCATCCATCTCAATGCTTTTAGAGTGGAAAAAGTGGAGGAACCACCTGTTAGGCTAGGCAGTAACTCCTCAACACAAATCAATTCATATTATTCCTTCAGGTTGGTCTTTATTATATACATGAGGGAGACTATTCACTTCATCTCCCAATGACTGTTCATATCTCTTATTATTTATTTACATTGATTTTATCTATTCACCCAATCCTGATGATTAGGTGTCAACATCACCACATAGAACCATTGTTACTAGAAGGGCCCTATTTGGAACATTGAGGCATGAAACCTTTTAGATGCATTTTGAGGCATCAAGTTATGTTTTCTAGGGGAAAATTTTTTCCATTTTATTCTACACATAGAGACCTTTCCAACAGTGAAAAATGTCCTAAATTGGAGTCTATATGCAAAAGTTATGCCACTTGAAAGTTGACCTTAATTATTTGTCATCCATCATTTCAGAGGATGCCATTTCAACCCCCATTACACATGGAAAGGGTGCTAGCCACGTGGTAATGATAGAGAATACTCTATAAGATTCCACATTGTAACTATATTTAAGAGTTCAAGGAGTTAAACCTAACCATGGGTAGGATCTTAGGTTGTTTTATAATTAGACCACTAGGAGGAAGATTCCATTTTTTTAGAGTGCATAATTTTCCATGGACATGTAGAGTAGATGAGTGGGATAGGGAGAGAGCATGAATATCTATTTGTGAATTGTAGTAGCCCATCAACCATAGGCCTTACCTATTTGTACTCGCATCTAATTTCTATTTAGAGAAAGAGAATAGAGCGACCACACCTTTTGACTCGGTTCACTCCCAAAAGGGTTTCCCAGGATATATGTTGTGTCAATTTTGGTTTTTGAACATTTATAATTGTTGTTTTTATATTTTTTTATTAATTATAATTTTCATGAATACATAATAAATAGTAATTTGTATATTTTAGATTTTTAAATATAATTTTTGAATTTTTAGATTTTAGATTTTTAAATATAATTTATCAAGTCTGGTGTGATGAGATGCTTAGTGGAATATTTGTAGCATGTTCTGGATCATATTGGTATCAAGGTGGGATTTTTTGGGTATATTGTGGATATTTGCAAGGGATCTATATCGACTAAGTCAAAATTTATAAAACCCCAGTCATGATCAATGAATCTATGAATATTATTGAGGAGGGGATTTCAAGACTAGAAGAACAAGTTGTAGATATAAAATGTAGTGTGAATATCCTCATGGAATTCATATCCATTAAACTCATAATATTAAAATAATATGGGGGTTCTAATAGAGAGTTCAAATTAGAGGGGAGATTAGGATGAAATAGATATGGAGCTGAAGAAAGATCGTGAAAAAGATCAACCAAGTTTGAGTGTTTTCAACCATTCACAACCCCTATTAAAAATGGAGGAAAAGGTCAATATCAAGTGTATCAAGCTGATATTGATGCCCTAAATATAAATCAGTGGTTACAGTAATTAGTAGTTATTTAAGTGTCCATGAGATACAGTAATAATTGAATATTTCATTTACATGACTAAAATTAAAGGGCCATTGGCTAACCTGGTGAGAAATTCACATGGATATATTAAAGTTGGAGGGAAATCCTCCTGTGAATAAGTGGGAGGACTTTAGAACCGTAATAAAGTCATAAGTTTTCCCTATCAAGTATGTAGAGGACTAGTGGATCTAGTGGCACTACTTTAGGTAGGAACAAGGGAAGAGTGTGTATGAGTACACCATATAATTTAGAAAAATGGACATAATGTTGGGTAGCTCTCCAAAGAACCAATATGTACTCATCAAATATCTCAAGGTTCTATACAACCATCTGTGGAAGTAAATTATGTTGTTCAATCCCAAATCAGGGGATAAGGCTGGCAAATAGGCACAATACTTGGAGAATATAGGAAAAAATAAATGGAAATCGAGTGGATTAAAGCAAAAGAATCAAAAACATGCTTCTAAGGAGGGGAAAAGGAAGTGGAAAGGGGAAAAAAATAAATGGATGGTAGCCATATCACACCAATGAAAAGAAAAGAAACCACTACAACCATTGTAACATTGAAAGTCATACAGAAGAGAAGTGTTGGTAGTTGCATCTAAAGCTTAACTCAAAGAAAAAAAATATAATAAGGAAGAATATCATGGAAACTAATTATAGAAACCATGTTAAAAATCTCTTAGATGTAGATGAGAAGATCATTTGTGCATCGGTGCAGAAGGAGGTGAATTTTAGTAATCCTTTAGGAATGGGAACAAAACGAAACATCTAGGCTATTTCATATTAAGATGCAGGTTGAAAGGACTAAAATTGATGCTCTATTTGACTTAAGACTGCAAACGAGTCTCATTATAGTAGAGTTGGTGAAGAAATTTGGATTGCAAGTTCATGCTCATCCAATACCATATCTATTGCGATGGGTAAATAAGGACGTAGAGTCAAAGGTAATAATAGAATGAAAAATTAGATTTTTATTAGTATTGATTTTATTGATGAATTATAACTATATGTAGTTCCCCTTTATGTTTATGGAGTGGTGTTTCAGAGCCCTAACATGTACATGTGTAATGTGTCACCCCTTCCTCCCATATTTACACTATTTTACAAGCTCTTCAGAGTAAATGGGAGTAGAGTACTACTATGGCATGATTTGAATTCCAAGTTCTATTTTTGGAAGTGGGGCCCAAAAAATGTCAAGTTACAGTCAACCCTCAAGGACTATAGACCACTCAGGAGCCTGCAAACCACCCCAGGTGATCATTCCCTGAGTTAGAACCTTTTTTCACATAGTTTACTCCCCAACCACACCCATAAGGTGGCATGCATGTAGTTGGGAGGCTATAAGAGCACACATAGGACTGCTTTAATGCAATTATGACCCAATTTCCCAGTGCACTGCATGCAGTCAGGAGATCTGTGCCTATTTTTTAGGGAAGCCTCCAAACCACTACTTAGAATTGCCTATGACTTTCTATAACCATGATTAAGGTGATAACAATGCCACACAGTCAAACATGAAGAAAGAAATTTACCTAGACTACCTAGTACACATTATACTTTCCATCAAACATATGGGAAACATATAAGTTACAAGTCACGAATGCATATCTGATCTTAAATCGCTGAAATTCATTTAAGAATCACCAATAAGGTCTAATTCCCTCTCAAGTAGTTGCATAAACACTTGTTAGCCCATGGATTCATCAACAATTCAAATACTTGTCAAACCATGAACAAGAGCCATAACTAGAGCACATCACAGAACCATGCATATAACCAAAATATTAACCATGAAAAATCATCAATAAAATACACATAAAAAAAAGTGTAGGTGCTCATAGATCACAATAAGAAAATAACTATTATTAACTTATGAAAAAGCCAACCAAGTCAGGGACTTCCATGTACCACCCTACCATAGAATGGGATGAAACAAATATTTCTTTCAACCAATAACCCTTGTGCTATGTTCCAAGCATGAATGTGGAATCTCATGGGATAAACTGAGACATAATTAACTAGGGACTCCATAGGTTAAACCACCTCCACCCTCAAGCTACCATGATCTCACCTAAACCAATCTCGAGATCACAAAACCAAACCAAGATTGGATGCCTCATAATTTCTTCACTGTAACTTGAGGAATTTAATTGTCTCCACGCACTTGTTGAGAGCTTCGCAGAGAACACCATCTCCACCCCAACCCTTGGGAATTTTCCTCAAAACACCTCACCTAGTTCCAAAAACGTTTGGAAATCTAGAGATAAACCAAGAATGAATCCCATTACGCCATGGCTATTCATGAAATAGTAAGGCAAGGCTCAAACCACTATACAACTAGGAAATACTCATGCTAATGACAAAAAATGAACCAAATAAACAAATGCATGTACCATGCATTCACATCCTAGCGAGGAAATCACATATGAAGCTTGTTACCTATAATATCTTCCTACTGAAGCTGTTGATCCAACCTTCTCCTTGCTCTCTTTCACTTTCTTTTGCTTGTCCTTTTCCTTCCTTCTATTTCCTTTTATTTTCTTTGCTTTCTTTATCTCTCCTATTGGAGCTATCTCTCTCTCTCTCTCAATCTGATCCAAAGACAAAACTAACAAAAGTTGTGAATTGTTTCTCTAATGCCTTTTTATCATTAATGTCTCTCTATTTTTTTCATTTTCCTTCCAATTACCCTAACATGCAAATTTGTGTCTTTTCACCTTCCTTTATTTTCATAATTAAATTCCAATTATTACCTTTTTGCATTTTCGAAAGCCTTTGCCAATTTCCATATCCATTATTAAACCAAAAGTGATACCCATTGTAGTGTTTACCCAATAATGAGCTTGGAATACGTGTCCCATGACCTTGGTCTTGATTGTCATTTATTATACTTCATTAGATGAAACATTAACCTGGGCCTATTACAAACCCCTCCCCCTTGGGAGAACATAGTCTTGGTGTTCTCTGAAACCTATGACCAACAAAATGCTAAAAAATAAAACATACTACCTATGGATCTTTATAACATATCTTGATGCAATATTTACAATGGCATCCCGCTAAAAGAAAAATAAACATACCTCTTATTGGAGCTTTATAACACATTTCATTGCAACATTTACAATTCTATATGTATAAACATATACCAAAAAATAATCTTCTTGAACCAACAAATAATGAAGGATACAAAGCCTCCATCTGATCAGCCATCTCCCATGTACTTTCATTAGGCCCAAAGTGCTTCCACTGCACTTTAACTTTCTCTATTGCTCAATTCTGGAGCATAAGTTTTTTCCACTGCAATATGCATTGAGGCTCTAGATAAAACTCTCCCTCTAATTCCACCTAAAATACAGACCAATAAATCACATGATCAACATCTTTCACATATCTCTTAAGTAATGAAACATGGAAAACGTCATGGAATTTCATTATTGGCGAAAATGCAAGTCTATAGGCCACTAGTCCAATTTTCTCAAGGATCTCAAAAGGGCCATAATACCGAGGTTCCAGCTTAGCACATGACCCAATCGTCAAGGATCTCCTCTTTGGCCTTATGAGGAAGTACACATGGTCCGAAATATAAAACACCTTGAATGCTCTATTTTGATCTGCATAACTCTTCTTATTGTCATGTGCTCCCTTCAAATTCCTTTTGATAATTTGCATCTCCTACTCCATATTAGCCAACAAATCTGGTCCAATCAACACCCTGTTCACTGGGTCACTCCAGCTGGTAGGAGTATTACAACTCCGCTCGTAAAGAGCCTCCAATGGACTCATCTTCAAGGATTCCTAAAAACTCTTCTAGTGGAAGATACTCCTCCCACTACCTCTGGTGATGCACGACATACATCCTCAACATGTCCTCAAGAATCATGTTGACCCTCCCTATTTTCCCATTCTTCTGTAGATGATAAGTTGTACTAAAATCCAACTTTTTCCCCTAGCCTGCAAACAAATCCTTTCAAAACCCTGAAGTGAACTTGGCATATTTGTCTGATATGATCTTCTGAGGCACACCATGCAACCTCACTATCTCCCTGATGAATAGCTGAGTTACCTCTCTAGATAAATTAGTAGAATTCATTGCAGTTGAGTGAGCTACCTTAACCTGTCAACCATAACCATGATAGAATCATGCTGCTTCGATGTCCTTGACAAACCTATAAGAAATTCCATGGAAATTAACTCCCATTTCCATCCAATTGTAATAGGTTGTAATAGACTAGTTGGATGCTTACACTCAACTTTCACATGTTGACAATCCAGACATCTAGAAACAAACTCAACCACCTCTTTCTTCAAGTTCAACCATTGGTAGAACCTCTTAATTGTTGTCAAAGTCTTTTGATATCCTAGGTGACCTAAATACGACCTGACATGAAACTCCATCGAGATAAGCTTCTTGAGCTCACTATCATTTGGCTCATAAATCATGTTCCTGATTATGATCAAGCCATCTATTGTGACATAATACTCCTCATCCCTATCATCTTCACCTTGTTGTTGTAACATGTGCCACAGTTGTTGGTACCTGTCATCATGTTGCCTTGCCTATAAAATATGCTCCTATAAATCTATCCCATATGAACTCACAACTGAAATATGATTCACCTACATTCTCCTATTGCAAGCATTTGCAACCCTATTCTCCTTTCCTTTAATGTATTTGATCTCAAATTCAAACTCACTGAGCGTATCCAACCATATAGATTTCCTTGCATTTAGATTAGATTGGTAAAAAAAGCACCTCAATCCACTATGATCACTCATCAAAATAAATCTCCTTCCAAGAAGATAATATATCCATATATTCAATGCATGAATGATAGATTCCAACTCAACATAACGAGTCACATAGTTCTGGTCATGCTCATTCAACTTCCTTGACTCATAGAATACCCCCTTTCCTTCTTGCATCAGGACTCCATCAAGTTCTGTTTTGAAAGCATCTGTACATACCAGGAACTACTTATCAAGATCTACAATCTTCAACACTGGCGCAATTGTAAGTAAACACTTCAATTTCCCAAAACTAGTTGCACATTCAGTCCATTCAAACTTATTTCCTTTCCTCTACAAATATGTAATAGGATAGTAAATTGATGAGAAGTTGTAATAACCTGATAGTCCTATGAATGGTCTAACCTCATCCAAATTCCTAGGAGTTGGCCACTCCATGATAGATTTAACCATTTTGAGGTCCACTACTATCCCTTCATTCGAAAAAACATGCCCAAGTAATGAACTTGAGACTAAAAGAAACTACACTTACTAAGTTTTGGGTAATTTAATTGATGTTAAATTACTACGTCAATTGCCAACCAAGGTTCGTGTACTTATGAAGTGTATGTGCACAATATATGCTAGGAGATAAATCTTTACTTTTTAAAAGATGAAATTGATCTAAACATTAATGAATGTTATATTCAATCAAAGTGTTGCCACACACATGTTCCCTCCATGAAAATTACTTCAAAGCAAAAGATCAAGACTTGAACTGAAACTTTAATATATGAATTCAAAATGAGAAACTCTAACTGTAGTAAGGAAATTTTAAGTCTTCTTGTAGAAAATAATTTCTAATTCCGTAAATTGAAATCTAATTTTCCTTGGAGGAAAGAAATTCTAATTTTACTTGCAAGAAACAAATTTTAAGTCTACTTGCAGTAAAGAAATTCTAAGTTTACTTGCAAGAAAGAAATACTAAATCTACTTGTAAAAAAGAAGTAAAACTAAGATAGACTTCTTCAACAAAATATAGAATCGAATTATCACTTCAAAGGGTTATTTATCATTCATGAAAATGCTTAGATAAATTAACTGAGCTATGAAATGAAATTTCTGAACGAAATGAACTATGGAAATCAAATATTTTTTTATTTATATGAGCGCTCTTTTTTTTGCGAAGGGAAAAATTAAACCAGGATTTAATAAACAAAATGAATTAACAGACTACAATGGAAGAAAATTATTTATCAAGAAAACTGCAATAAGAAAAATCAAAAGCTAATCTACCCTTACAACTGTCCGGGGGGGACTCCTATTGAGTGCATGTTCATAATGAGATATTAAATCACTTAGCCACGCATTTATTGAGAAACAAAGTTTTTATATTAATCATAGAGGTCTTTAACACAAATAGATTGGAATAATTAACAAGGATAACTACTCTCTCTAGCTTCATGTAAGGGGTTTTTATACATCTTTATTGAATAACTATTTCGAGAGTCCTAAGCCGAGAGGTAACTTGACTAATATAACCGGTAAGAAGTAAAATTAATATGAAATTCATTATTCTCATGATTTTCTACTAAAAGAGAAAATCATGATGGATTTAATAGAACACATCGGCTTTAAAGGTTGCTCAATCATTTGCACTCTTACTTGATCCTGCCACAAGCCGCCTTCAAAATATGCTTATTGTTGGAGTCTCATAACTAGAGTTGACTTCTTGTTTGAATTCAAGATCTCTCAAACCATGTAACTTATTCCGTAAATTGAATTCTAATTTTCCTTGGAGGAAAGAAATTCTAATTTTACTTGCAAGAAACAAATTTTAAGTCTACTTGCAGTAAAGAAATTCTAAGTTTACTCGCAAGAAAGAAATACTAAATCTACTTGTAAAAAAGAATTAAAACTAAGATAGACTTCTTCAACAAAATATAGAATCGAATTATCACTTCAAAGGGTTACTACTGTGTGCAATGATACTTCAATACTTCTCCATTTATCATTCATGAAAATGCTTAGATAAATTAACTGAGCTATGAAATGAAATTTCTGAATGAAATGAACTATGGAAATCAAATATTTTTTTATTTATATGAGCGCTCTTTTTTTTGCGAAGGGAAAATTAAACCAGGATTTAATAAACAAAATGAATTAACAGACTACAATGGAAGAAAATTATTTATCAAGAAAACTGCAATAAGCAAAATCAAAAGCTAATCTACCCTTACAACTGTCTGGGGGGGACTCCTATTGAGTGCGTGTTCACAATGAGATATTAAATCACTTAGCCACGCATTTATTGAGAAACACAGTTTTTATATTAATCATAGAGGTCTTTAACACAAATAGATTGGAATAATTAACAAGGATAACTACTCTCTCTAGCTTCATGTAAGGGGTTTTTATACATCTTTATTGAATAACTATTTCGAGAGTCCTAAGCCGAGAGGTAACTTGACTAATATAACAGGTAAAAAGTAAAATTAATATGAAATTCATTCTTCTCATGATTTTCTACTAAAAGATAAAATCATGATGGATTTAATAGAACACGTCGGCTTTAAAGGTTGCTCAATCATTTGCACTCTTACTTGATCCTGCCACAAGCCGCCTTCAAAATATGCTTATTGTTGGAGTCTCATAACTAGAGTTGACTTCTTGTTTGACTTCAAGATCTCTCAAACCATGTAACTTACCAGATCACTAACATAGGTGGATATCCATTTGCTAACCATTTTCCATATACTAGTACCTTTTATTTGTCCTCTGGTGCACTAAGGCATTTATAACCATGGAGATAATTGTAGAATTATTAGTTAACTATAGAATTAATGCGATTCAATAGATGTAGTTTAAGTTAAATATCACAAAGAAACAATAGATTATAAATCATGGATGATAAATACCTTTTTAAATATTTAAGCTCGTCTAGGATGACCCTTTAGCTTGAAGCTACAACAAAATTATTATGGAAAAGGATGGAAAGGAAGGAAAAAGGTTTGTCAAAAAGAGGAAAATTTCAAACTTCAACATTCCCCCACACCGAAGGTTTTGCATGTCCTCATGCAACCAAATTTGAAAATTTATCCAACCCCTCAGTCAGTGTAATATTTCTGAAACTTGAGCTAGGATATGCAAATTAGTGCTCCTCCTTCTTTTCCTGATACTGAATGTTTCCCTTGGTTTCTTCATCATACTTTTTCTTTATAACCCTCTGATTTTGTTTCAGAGGAATCTATTGTTTGCTTTGAGTTTCCTTTTCTTCTTATACTAGTGGCAAAAATTCAAAAGTATATTGTCATTTTCAGTCCTCGAGATTTCATTTTGTGCCTTTATTATCTCATGCTTTTATTTGAGATGTTTATTCAAATTTTCCAACTCATATATATCTTGAATCAAAGCATCCTCAATTTTGTATTCTTTCTCAAGAATATTATTTGTTAGAGGAATTTCTTCATTAAAAGTATCTTCTTGATTCCGAGAAGGAGAGTTTACCTTTTTTTGTGCTCATTGTTCCAAAGATTCCACATAATTGTAGATTTGAGGTGGCATTTTGTAATCTTCTGCTTCGATATCAACTACTTTTGGAGCCTGCATACTTGAAATTTTAAAAATTTGAGTGCTTCTTCTCAATTTTATCTGCGATTGTTTAGTGTTTTAGATGTTTTTCCTTTTGTTCATTCTTATCTATTTCTTATCCTCTAGTTCTTCATATTTTCTTTTAGGTGGCTTGTCACTTGATCTGGCTTTCTTTCTTCTAATCTTTTCTTTTCCATTTTTCTATTCAATATTTTCCAAAAACTGAGAAAGAGGGTTTTCATGTTCAAGCAGTTCTTCTAATTCCTTTGTTTCATTAATAGGTCAACCTTATTTTTCACTTACATCCTTAGGGTTAGGGTTTAAGAGAAATTTATGTCGGCTTATTTTTACTTTTATACTTGTTTCTACCTCTGGGGCTTCTACAAAGTGTTTATAGACTAGCAAAATCTACCAATCTTCTCCTTTGGCTTCTAAGTGTTCTTCTATGATAATTTTAATGATTCCATGATGAAAGAGAGTATTGTCGAGGGTTTTTTATTCTCTCTAAAGACTATAGGCCTCGTTTTAAGGCTAGAGTAGGAAATATCGAAATTTTACTTCATTTCCATCAATGAAATGCATCAGAAGTCGACCATGATAAAAGAACATGGTTCCAAACCTCCCTTCACAGGTTATGAATTTTTGAATGACTAGTGATAAATTCCTCCATTTAATTTTCAATTATTTTACTATAATTCCCTTTTTGAAATAGAAATGTCCATACTCGGGTCTATGAGCAAGATTGTTCACTCTTTCGCCTTGATTTTCCTATTTTTGAACCAACTTTATTTGTTTATAGGTAATTATGTAGCCCCTTCCACTATGGATTTTGTAAGTATAAGTTTGATGTCGCGAATTTATGCCTCTATCCCATCAAAATCCCGTGAAAATTATTTTGTGAATTTTGTATCACGCCCATGAAATTTTTCAAAGAATTGCTAATCCACCTGCTGTAATTGTTCTCTAACTTCCAGATATACCTAAAGAAACTTGACTCTATTGGGATTTCATCGAACAATGACACCCATGGAGGGGAGAAGTCTTAGTCTTGGACTATCTCTTTTTGACAAAGATGATCGAGGTTAGTAGAAAGAATGATTGACAAAGATGGATGGAAAAGGGTATAGAACAAGAGGTTGAGTGATGGTGAAATAAGGTGCTCATGGGGTATTCAATTCATAATAAGACTAGCTTATTTCTCATGATTTCCATGATTTTAAGATCTAATTTCATAGAACTGTTAATATTTAGATGATTTTGAAAAGATTTGATCTGACAAGTTGGGCTATTATGACAGAGTAGGGTTATAACAGTTATGTTGTAGAGGTGTAATATAAGGCAGTTCTATGATGTCTTTTAATTGCTCGAGAATATGATCATCCCATGAATTTAAAATATTAAGTTTCCTTAAATGGAAAATAATTCAACGTCCTACATACCTCACAATGTTTGTAATTTCCTTTGTTGCGGGTTCATTATTCTCTTTTCTGAATGTAGGCTAATCTAGTTGTAGGAATCGATATCAACTACAGAATTGGATACTAGCTGCAGAATGTTACTGATTCCGTAGTTGTTGAAAAACGTTTCCTACTGCATGAAAAAAGAATATTGCTGCTACATTTTGGTGAAAATTGAAGATTATGTTCGAAAATTATATATTACAGAGCAACATAGCACATAAAATATTGTAGAAATATAAACACAGAAAACACATAAAACAAGAGAGACACAGATATATGTGGTTCACCCAATTAGGGCTATGTCCATAGAGAAACAACCACTCCTTCCTTTTATATTATCTAGCAAACTGAGGAGATACGACCTACAATAGATCTGCTATAATTCAATCTTCTCTCTCACACAATCTCCTCTCTCTTTCTCACTCAGAATATATATCTACATAGACGTAATACAATTCCCTCGTATATAGTGAGGGGTTTCCTTCTAGGGAAAAAAAACCTAAATTAAGCATAACTTGTACCGTCAGATCTCCGCCTAATGAATGGCCCAGATTGTCTATGAAATTACAACATTTTACAAGGCAATTCTACATTTATTTTTAGCTTCAGGGGCGCTTCCCCCGATATCCCACCGGGGGGCGAGGGGGGCTCCCAAAGATCGCCGCCACCCCCACCCCCCTGGACCCCCCTTGCAACATACATTCGGGTGGCATTGTCACCACATTACGAACTGGGGTCCAATGTGGCGATACTTCTAAATAAGGAAGACAATCAGGCTCCACACCCAACAGAAGATTGATACTTAGAAGTTCCACTTGAGATCTGAAAAATTATTAGATGGAAAAGGGGGATAAAAAGAAAATGGGAAAGAGATCATGGAATTATTAAAATATAAATTGCAAAGAATTCTTGAATTTTAGCTAATATTTTATGTATAAACATGCCAACAATGTTGGTTTTCATGCTTATACTTTTATTTTTTATTTATATTTTTTTTCATTTTTTTATTATCAAGAAAATTACAATTGAGTTGGGAGATAAGAAGAAAGATCTCCTTTCTCAACCAACTTGAATTCAGAATTATCTTCCAAATATTTCACTAACTCTTCTCTTGTTAATGGTTTGTGATATAATCTTAATATATGACCATTAACAAGGAAAGTAACTTCTTCATCATTAATAGTTTTGATTTTGACTCCTCCATTATCAAAGACAGAGTCTATCTCATAAGGACCAAGCTAGTGAGTTTGAAACATTCCTTGAAAATATTTAAATTGGAAATAAAAAAGAAGCCAATCACCTGGCTTGAATATTTTAGCCTTAATGTATTTGTCATGCCATCTTGATCTTTGCTGCTAAACTATATGAATGTTTTGGATAGCATCTTGTCGAATCTCATCTAGCTCATTCAATTGTGCTAATCTTTTTTTTTGAGCTTCAGAGAGATCAAACCCTAATTTGGTTGTTATTATGAAGGTCTCTGCTTGGACCTCAATTGGAAGAAAAACTTGTTTCCCATACACAAGATCATAAGGAGCATGTCCAATTGTAATTCTCCATAAGGTCTGATATGCCTATAGTGCCTTTGGAAGCTTTCTGCCCAATCTCTTCTATGCAAATGCACAGTCTTGGTTAGAATTTCTTCAAGTTCTTTATTGATAGATTCCACCTTTCCATTGGCTTATGGATGTTGTGGAGTGGAATTCCTATGCTTGATATTATATTGATACAATATCTTCTGCACCAACTTGGATGTGAATTGAGTACCTTGATCTGTCACATTTTCTCTTGGAACAACAAAACGAGTAAAAATATCCTAAAAAATAATTGTAACTACAACATTTTCAGTTGCAAATGGAAGTCCTATAGTTTATACCCATTTTGTAACATAATCCATACAAATAGTTATATACCTTTTCTGTTTAGATGTAGGATTGATAGGTCTAACAAAATCTAGAACCCATTTTTCAAAAGGCTATATAAGTATGTGTGGTTGTAGAGGCATTTCATCTGGTAGAATAGGCTTTCCCATTCTTTGACAACTATCACATATTTTGACATATTCCTTGGCATCCTTAAAAAGAGAAGGTCAATAATATCCCAAACGAATATCTTGTAAGTCATTCTTCTATCAGCAAAGTGTCCTCCAAATGGCTTGTCATGTAAATATTTAAATATTTATGGTACTTCATCTTCCCGAACACAGCTTCAAATGATAAAATTAGGTCCAACTTTGTATAATCCTTCATCTATCCAAGAATAAGGTGCACTCATTTTGATAAATCTCTATTTCTCTTTGGTTTATAATTGTGGGGCTAACTTCCCTATAGCTAAATAATTAGCAATATTTTCAAACCAAGGTGTTTTAGTATATACTACAAAAAGATATTCATCGGGAAAATTATCCTTTAGAGGAACATCATTACTATTCTTCTACATTTAGAAAGAAAATAAGCAACTGTTTTTTCTTTTTGAGGTCTATCAAGAATAGTAATGTTGAATTCCTGAAATAATAACAACCATCTTGTAATTATACCATTAGTAATTGGTTTGTTCATTAGATATATAATAGCAGAATCATCAGTATGAATGAAATTTTCATAACTAGTGATATAATGAAGAAACTTATTAATGGAATGCACAACAACGAAGAACTCCTTTTCAGTTACAATATAATTTAAGTCCGCAGGAGTCAAATTTTTGCTTGTATAATAAATAGCATAAGGATTTAGATCTTTTGGTCCCAACAATCTCCTAAGGTTGTATCTCAAGCATCAGTTGAAGTGTGAAAAGGTAGAGACAAATTAGGCTGTCTTAAAATTGATGCTTTAGTTATTTTCTACTTCAATGTTTGAAATTCTTTATGGCAGTTAGAATTCCAAACAAATTCACAAACGTTTGTAAGGAGTTTGAAAAATGGAGAGGTTGTTTTTGTGAAATTTTCTATGAATCTCCTATAATAACCAGTGAAACCAAGAAAATGTCTATGAATCTCCTATAATAACCAGTGAAACCAAGAAAATGTCTAACATCTCTTTGACAAACAAGAATTGAAATTTTAGAAATTACTTCTACCTTAGATGTATCCACTTTGATTCCATCACTTGAAATATGGTGACTAGAAATTCTCATGACTTAATGAGATATTTTCTTCATTACATCTAATGAGAAGTTTTTCTAATTTTTCAAGAGCTTCTTCAAAAGTATTTCCATACATAGTAAAGTCATTCATGTAAACTTCCACAAAATCATGGATTAGATCAAAACAGATAACCAAAACTACTCATTGAAATGTTGCAGGTGCATTACATAATCCAAAAGGAAGTACTTTGTAGGCATATGTTCCCCATGGACATGTAAAGGTTATTTTATTTTGATCTTCGAGTGCCAGTTAGATTTGGTTATACCCACTAAAAACGTTAAGAAATGAAAATTATTTCTTCCCTGCTAAGGTATCTAATACTTGATCTATAAAAGGTAGTGGGAAATGATCTTTCAAAGTAACTTTTCTCAGTTCCCTATAAGCATTGCACACTCTCTATTTTCCATTCTTCTTTGGAACAATCACTAAAGGTGACACCCATTGACTATATGATATTGGATAGATGAAATTCACATTAAGTAACTTTTGTAATTACTTAACAATTTTTCTCAGATTAGGATTCATCCTTCTCTGAGGTTAACTAACTGGTTTGGCATTTTTCTGGATATAAATATGATGCATACAATTTTTGGAATCAATCGCTTTCATATCACTATACTCCCATGCATACGGAGAGGAATGTTTCTGTAGCATATTTATCACTTTTCTTTTTTGAAAGTATTCCAAGTTATTATTAATGTTTAGTGTGTTCCATGGAAATATTCCTATAAATAATTGCCAAACTTTTCCATAGAATGTAAAGCCATTTGATGATATTATAGATATTCAGTATTACATTGTTCTTGAAAACTTTGATCTTGTGCACAATATGAAGAAGAATTATTATTATTCATTAAGCTTATTAATTGATCTTCTTCATCTATATGTGAAAGAGTAAATACTAGATGAATATCATCAAAGTCTTCATTATCATCATCTATCCATGCTTCACTTTATACCTTAGTTATTGTTTTTACGGGTGGATACAATGTGAATTACTTTGTAGAGTTTCTATCAGAAATATACATCAATAGATCTACAACTTATGAATGCTCAATTGTAGCTAGCCAAGGTCTACCAAGGATTAATGGATGGCCTCCTAAATTATTCTTGGGAGCTAAAATCATGAAATCAACGGGATATTCCAAAGAAAAAGAAACAGATACATCTTCCAATATACCATCAGGTTTGGTAAAAGATCTATCTAGTAATTGTAATAATGCAGGGGTATATTGTAGATTGGGAAGCTTCAATTGATCCATAGTTTGTTTGCTCATGATATATATGGTTTCTCCTAAATAAATCAAGGTGTTTGGAATATCGATACCATTGGTGTGAAGTTTTACAATCTACTTGGATCTTTATATTTTTAAACTATTGGTTTCCCCATCATAATATCAGAAAATTTTCCTACCAATTGGATTTTCTTGACATATTTTTTTTTCCTAATGCATAACTCCTTAACAGATTTTTCAACTATTGGTATTTCCATTATAGCTTGAAGCAAATGAATTTTTATGCAAATATTCTTTAGTTCATCTAATATATCATATTATGGTAAGGCAATTTTCCTTTCTATTCGTTTATCAATTTTGAGATTTTCAGGAAAAGGTGGATCTTGTAAGGAAATATAAGGTTGTTCTACTAGAGGAACTGTAGAAGTTGGATTTATTTGGTCATCCCTCAAATGTATAGGAACATCTTCCTTTGGAGGAGTCTTTTCTTGATCAAGAAGTGTTTCTTTTTCAAGAGATTCATCTTCTTTATATTTTTAGATGAAAACTGGTGGTGACTTCTTTTGCAAAACACCAGATCTAAGTTGAACATTATTTATACCTAATGGGGCTATCATACAAGATTGAGAGTTTCTACCTTCTATATTATAGACGCCTTGTTGATTTTTATTATTTGGATTTGGGAGTGGTTGAGCAGGTAGTTGATTTAATTTTTGAGGAAATGGAGCAGATGGTAATGAAAGTTGTTGATTTGATGGTTGAGCCTAAAATTGAGGGGGTTGGTTTGGTTGAGGAGGATAGTATTGAGGTGGAAATATGGGATAAGATTGTTGAAACTGAGGATATTGAGGATTTCTGCCATAAGAATTATGTCGACCTTATCCCCAGGATGGATTTTGAGGTTGAGGAGGCCGAGGTTGCCAAGGTATAGTGCAGTCCAATTATTCTATGACTGTGCATATGGTTGGTATTGAGTGTTGAAGCCTTGTTTCATATTTGGGTATTAGGCTTGCCATGGTCTTTTAGAAACAAAGAAAAGTTATTTTTCTTAGCCTTTTTCAAGTTCATCCTGAAAAACAAATTTAATACCATGTATTGAGGGACATTCCCTTGTATCATGATTTTCAACACATATGATACAGATTTCTAGGCTATCAAGAGGACATTCTCTCAAAGCATGTTTCTTCCTACACCTATGACAAAAAATAGATAATTCAACATTCTCAATTTTTTGCTTGTTTTGTATTTTGAGAGAATCTAGTTGTTCACTAAGTTTCCCCAGAATATATATTTTGAAGTTATCAAGAAAATTACCTATTTTGGCTCTACTCATTGTTCTAGTTGCAGATTTACTAACTCTTGACATGACTGGATCTCTTGGATTCTTACCAATTCCAGCATTGCCTCTTCAAATATGTTTAAACAAATCATAGATTTCATCAAATTAAAATTGAGAAAGATCTCATTTTCCCATTATGTTGAGAAGGTTAACTAACTCATATCTTATAGATTTTAGCAAAAGATCTTGTAATGTTTCTTCATCTAATTCATGCATCCTATCCCTTTTAACAATGTAAGCAAACATTTCAACTAAGCCTTAAAGGCTCTCATCCTTGCTTTGCGTCATCTTAAAGAGTTCATCCTTAAGGTTATGGGGCATACAATATTCTTTGTATTTTTCTAGGAACACCTTATTCATTTCCTCCCATGTTCTAATACTATGTGTCCCTAGTCCCATGAATCATTTAAGTGCTCCATCTTTTAAAGTAGATGGAAATAATTTCAATTTTTGAGAATCAAAAAAATAAGCATGGGATTGATCCAAGTGGATATTGGTGGCCCTCGCCTATTCCACATAGACCTCCTAGTCAATTTCATATGTTTCCTTTTTCATTTCAGCATTTACTATTTTTAGCGGTTTTTCGGGTCCTGAACTTCCGGATCCGTTTTGACCTCCCCAACAATGTTTCTTTTGGGTCAACGGTAGGCCCATATCCATAGGCAGGGGCTTGTAGGTAGGGGCTTGTATTAAAGCCTGTAGTAGTTGGCAAGAACTTTCCAACAAGGTACCGTGCACGACAAATGGAGATAATATGACCAAGTTACAACCCCAGAAGTTGGCTTCCCAACTAATCCCAAAAGGGTCCACAAAATTGTGGTGTTACATCTCTTGGGTTAGGGTTTTGGTTCTTTAGGGTTTTCTCATGTTTTCCAATAATAAATTGTTGGAATTTCTAAGTTTGAAACGTTGAAAACCCTTCATGTACTTTACTGATTTATTCCTGCCTACTTGTTCTGTTAATTAACAAGTTATTTACCATGTAAATACTGGAAATAAATACAAGTACATGCTCAACACACTATAGATCATCAACTGAAAGAAATAGAAACAAGCACACAAGTGACACTATTATTTTTGGACTAATGTCCTCGGAAAAAAACAATGCGAGAAAACTGGTGCAACTATGTGAGGGTTTGATTTATTAAGCAGTTTCAGAATACAATCTGAGTGCCAAATTTGGCTCACCCAACAGAGAAAAATCTCAGAAGTAGCACCTCTCTACTCGAAAGCAGATAATCTGGTTGAAACCCTGGATAGACACTCCGATAGTTTCACAACTCCACTCTGCCCACGAAACCCCAACGTCATCCTCTAGGGATTGCGTCAGCCTCTCTCTGGCCCAGAGTTAGCCCATTCTCACTATGGCTTGGCCTGTGTCAACCTTTGGAGGAATTGTGTCAACCCTCTGGCCCTTTGTGTCACCCACGATGGCCCTCTGAGGCACTGCGCAGCTCCTGGTTGCCTCTACATGAGACCTGGTTGGCTCTGCGTGAACCCTTGGTTGCTTCTGCGTCCCTCTCTCATGCTACTACGTTGATCCTCCCGGTGTTATCTCTACCTCTCTGCTTCAGTATTCACTGCCCCTCAGCTATAATTCTGATCACTCTCTCAACTTTCTCAACAAACCTAACCACAGAAAGTCAAAATCTTGATCTCTTGGTGTGTTCTCCAAGTGACCCTCAAGCCTCCTCTTATACTTTTCTCGTTGACAAATCAACAGCCGAGATTAAGTCCTTAATCAATAGCTAAGATTAGATCTAGCTTGATCTATGAATTTTGGAGCATTCTAACACAATTTTATATTAATTCACACTAATATTTTATTTTCCCTAAGTTTAGACTTAGGGACTACATTAAAAAGATTAATTATTTTAATATCTCCCAAACTGTTTAGAATCTATCCAAACGCTTTCTGGGTATTGGATATCTCATATGCCTTAGCCTCTCCACCAATTTTTGTGGCTAGAGCACATTCGATGCTACCCAAAATCAACACTCCCTCTTAGCGAGGATTGTGCTCTAGCAATACTCCTCACTTAGTATCACCCTGATAATCCGGCATCAGTACCTGTGCTAATGCTAGGCTTGCTTCCCATGATCTACACTACTGCATCATGTATTGCTACCCATGGTCCTGTCGCTACCACCACTGCATTCATACGGCAACTCCGTCTGCATCTATGCTGCTGCCCATGGCCCTACCACTATCATTGTTGCATCCACACTACAACCCCTCTCATCATGTTGCATCGTGTTGCCCATAGCACTACCACTGCTAATTGCTACACTAAAACTCAGTTACTGAGAAGTAAGTAACTGATCTTCCAACTCTGACATCTCCTCCAGGCTAGAAACACTCCTGATGGTGAAGCTTCCTCTATCACTAATAAGTGCTCCCTCTCTGACCTCTACGCTGCTACAACAACTCCATGCATGTCGCACCGTTCCACACCTCTCTATGCCATCCTACACTAGTGCAACACTCCCATGCCTCTCACACTGTTACAACCTTCTAGCCTCGCACTATCCTGGAAATCCTGCACTGTAGCTCCCTCTGTCGCTCCATCTGCATCCTTCTCTACTGGCATCACTAGTACTGTTACTCCTCTTTGTGGCCTCCATAGTAAGTTCTAATCCAAGAGGCTAGGTACTTCGAGGATCCTACCCCTAATTGCTTGTAGTCCTCCTAACTACAGGTCTCCCCCTTCTTCTGAAGTGGCACATGAGCACTCATGGCACAATCATTGTCTGTCTCCACTTCCTTATCTTCCCTTACTGGTGCTACCTTGGTCTTGGAGGCCTCTCCTTACTCTTCTTCCTTGGACACTCGGTTGCATAATGACCCAAATCTCCATAGTGGAAGCATTTGACCTTGGAGAGGTCTTTCTTCTTTTGTTTCTCCTGATTTCCCTCATATGCTAGGGAAATATCTTCCTCCTCCTCCATCTTAATTCTGATCTCCTTGCCGCTACTTCCCACCTTGCTCAGCCTTCTGATCTCTTCTTAGCAAAGAGCATCTCACATTTCCTCCTAATCTAGAAGGATTGCCCTGCCCAATATGCTCTGGACAAACACCTCCCAGTATTTTGAGACGATGTTCAGGGCTGTTCTCACCATCAATTCTAGATCCGGCGTTGACCCTATGGAAGTCCGTTGATCTCGGATCTCCTTCAATCAACCGAGGAATGGGTCGATCCCTTTTCCTTTTTGCATCTGGTATGATCGCAACTGATTTTCTAGTAGCATCTTCCTCTACACAGAAGCATGCTAATACAATGTGGTCAGGGCGTCCCACATCTCTTGTGTCGTGTTCATCTCAGTAATATGTCGTATTATATGATCCTTGACCCTCTCAAGGATGATACTCTTAGCCTTTGTCATTGCATCCTCGTACCTGTCCTTATCAGCCGGGTCAACTGGGATAACTATCGTCCTCAAGGCGAAGTGCTTGGCATGATTCCTATCTAGTACGAATAAGATTATGGCTTTCCAGAATATGACTTTTGAAGCTTCATCCAGTATGTCCTTGTCTCTTTCTCTATGTAGTGCCATTTTGTTGCTCCTCTACTTCCCTCCTGGAAGTTCTCGGTATGAATCCTCGGAGCCTCGATTTCCCTCCTCGAAACCCTTATGCCAATGTTGAGATGCCCCTCTCCAATCATCTGTGCAACTGCAACACTGATCTGGATTCCTTGGCTAGAAATCCACCTCGGCAGCAACTCCCTTTACCTTGGTCATGCCATGTTAAGTATTGTTCTAACTACAGTACCCCACCAGCTCCACTCTGCAACTTACCCACAACCTCCCAATCCACAGAAAACTGAAGGTTAGAGCTCGTAGGCTCTACACAATCCCGGAACTGGAAAATCACCCTCCTTAGCCAACTGTGTCAACCCTCCAAGCCTCTGCATGAGCCTACCTTTGCCTCCCTCAGCTTCTACGTTGCCTCTTCCTAGCTCAATCTTAATGATGCAAGCACTGTGTCACCCCTTCCTTGCTATTACTCTGCTAGGAATAACTTTTGTCACTCGAGATAGTTGTTTTCTACTGTTGCTGCTCTGTTCACTGATGTCCTCAAATCTCCTATGATCTGCAACCACGCTCCGATACCATGTTGGAATTTCTAAGTCTGACACATTGGAAACCCTTCATGTACTTTACTGATTTATGCCTACCTAATTGTTCTGTTAATTAACAAGTTATTTACCATGTAAACACTGGAAATAAATATAAGTACATGCTCAACACATTACAGATCATCAACTGAAGGAAATAGAAACAAGCACATAAGTTACATTGTTGTTTTTGGACTAATGTCCCCGGAAAAACCCAATGCGGGAAAATCAGTGCAGCTATCTTAGGGTTTGATTTATTAAGCAGTTTCATAATACAATCTGGGTGCCAAATCTGGCTCAGCGAACAAAGAAAAATCTTGGCAGTAGAACCTCTCTACTTGGAAGCAGATATTCCAGCTGAAACCCCGATAAACACTCTAGCAGTTCAACAACTCCACTCTGCCCACGAAACCCCAATGCCAGCCTCTATGGACTGTGTTAGCCTCTCTCTATCCCAACATTAGCCGAAGGTCGTTGTGGCTTGGCCTGTGTCAGCCTCTGGAGGCACTACATCAGTCCTTTGGCCCTCTACATCACCCACGCTGGCCCTCTGAGGCACTGCATAACTCCTGGCTAGC
>APFE031189619.1:9119-22446 GCA_000404065.3 Pinus taeda
AATAAAAATAAAAATGACAAAGAAAACAAAATTAACCCTATAAAATAACATAATAATAAAAATAAAAATAACCCACGATATTGACAACTCATTGTATTGATCCATGGTATTCATTTCGAATATAGCCTATTTACGAAGGAAATTGGATCAGCCTCCCAGCATTTCAGTTTTCACCGCTGGTATTGGTTTTTGGTCTCGAATGCAATCCTTTTTCCATCAAAGGAGCTCTGTAAATCAACAGTATGCCGTCCGCTATAGACAAATTCTCAACACTACCAAATGCCATCCTCTGCTCCATCCTGTCTAAAATCCCGGTTAAAGAGGCCATCAGATCTTCCCTTCTCTTCAAGAGATGGAGATTTCTGTATACCCAAATGCCCCAACTCATTCTCTCTCCAAATCTTCTTTTGGCCCCTCTGGATCCAGATCCCCTATCCATTGCAACGGTGGAGAATATCATCTCCAAAGATCCAGATCCCCTATCTATTGCAACGGTGGAGAATATCATCTCCAAAATTCTGCTCTTGCATTCCTCTGATCTGGAAGTCTTTTATCTATCCATCGACGTTTATCCTTCCGCGCCCATATGCAATATTGATACCCAATGGCGGTTTACACGCGACAGTGTATACAAATGGGTGCGGTGCGCAGCGTGGAGAAATGTTCAACACCTCACTCTCTTTGATTCCCCAGATAGGGAAATCCCGCCTCCTTCCCTTTTCTCCTGCACTCGTCTCATTACACTCACACTCTACAACTACATTCTCTCACGTATTCCATCCCATTTCTCTGGATTCAACCATCTCACCACTTGCAGCTTTAACTCTGTGGAATTGATAGACCAGTCTTTAGCTCACTTTATTTCACAATGCCCACTTCTTCGAAATCTCAACTTATTTAACTGCGTTGGTCTGCAACATCCTACCATCTCGGCTCCCAACATTACAGATTTAGAAGTGCATGATTGTGTGCATGCTTTAACAGTGAACTGCCCGAAGCTTAATACCCTGCATTCATGCCTGATAAAAGACTTGAGGGTCAATGGGTTACTGTTTCATGAGATTTTGTGTTCAATTTGGGAACTCAATATGCAGGGTGGAAGTAATTTGATTGGATTGAAAGTGGGATTGCCTCCTAAGGCATACAATTTCTCCGCGGAGAGATTTATTGACATAATAGGGAGCTTCAATTTATTGAAGTTGCTGGTCGTTTTTGTTGGGCCTTTCCTTAAAAGTGAAAAAGAGATGAATATTTCTCTTCTCAGTGTGTTCGACAGGCTTCCTCATCTTGAGGAACTATACATACATCGTTTTTAGAGAATGTGTTATGTTTGAACAGAGCTTCCAAGCAAGCAAGGATAGTGGTATGAGAATCTCCTTGTAAAATACAGGCTTCAAAATCATTGAACCGGTGACTAGTAAAGGTCTTTCATTTTTTCTTTTTTGTTAACAGAAGGGATGGCCAATGAGATTTTGGAGAACGTTAGAAAGAATACCATTTAATGTTCTGGAATGAAAATTCAAGATAGTGGTGGGTCATGTTCTTTATGAATATCTCTCTTTAGCAAGGAGTTCATGAAGGTTGGAAAGGGCTTACTTTATTACAGACCGAAATTAAATATAATAATTGCTTTAAATTTGGTTTATATATTCATTATTGAATAAAACCAGTAAATGTTTCATTATCATCTCTCTTTTTTTTCAATAATTATTAAAAAGATAACTGCAAATGTTTCATTATTATCTCTTTTATTGTAAATTAAATTATTAGTTTTTGGTAGGTAAGCACTCACGGGGGATTTGAACCAGTGACTTATCGTAACGAGTGTCTTAACAGTGCACCCATTCACTGTCAATCCAAATCCCTGTGGGCTTAAATTGAATTATTAGTTAATTAGAATCTGGAAAAAGTATTATTATCTCTTTTATTGTACACTGAATTATTAGTTAATTAAGATCTGGAGAAAAAGATAAAACCTAAGCCTTCTTTAACAATGTTTCATTTTTATCTCTTTCATTATAAATTGAATTATTAGTCAGTTAGAATATGGAGAAAGGGATAGTTTTTCATCTTTCCTTAATAATAATCACATCTCTTTCATTATAAATTGAATTATTAGTTAATTAGAATATGGAGAAAGGGATAATTTCTCATCTTTCCTTAATAATAATCACAGTGATTTTACAATTCCATTATTATCTCCCTTTGAAAATAAACCACAAATACTTAAGCATTGGAATACAGTTATCTGAAGTCACAAAAACAAAGAGATTATATAGTTATGTACAAATTGAAATTGCCCATTGTGAGGGCAATTACATACAAAAAATCAGCTGCAATTGATATCATGTAGACCACTTTATCGTGAATTTTTTTTTTAATGTTATCTCTCAAATGGTGTCCTATTTTAAACAAGACTTTTTTTGCAGAGCAAAATGGAGTTGGGATGATTTATAATTTTTGTTTTGGTATTAAACTAATTCTTAAATTAAATTGTAGAGACAAGTTAATTAATATTTATGAATAATTCATAATAACAATTTTTCTACTATTTTATTTTTTTTTCGCGGTGGGGGGGAGTGCATACTCGTTGAAGAAGCAACATTTATTACACATATTCGCAGAAGCTAGATGATACAACATGTTACGGACTAGCGAAGCGAAATTGGTTACATAGCTGCGGAGCAACGATTCATGCACTGAGAGTCGAACCCGGGCGAAGAGTCTATAAGCGGCCATCCCTAACCACTCAGGACAAGCGACCACATAACAATTATTCTACTATTAATTTAACAACTAAATTATGATTAGCATAGTTATATAAATTAAATCACTTGTAACTATAGATGGATATCAAAATGATGTAGAGTCCAATTGTACGCGGTAGTGGAGAAACTTTTAGTGGACTTGATGAGTCGGCGCCGGAGCGCGTACCGGAGCGGGGAAGTGAGCCGAAGTAATCTAGTAGCCAACACCACAGCTCTTTAGCCTCAGTTTCAACCAATCACAGACAGGAGGTTTGCAAATGGACCAATGCATGTTTTCACGATCCCTTCCATCAAGATGCTAGATGTTACTTTCCCATGCATCATTCCCTATTGACGTGCAGGCACCTTGTCGGCACCTGTATACAACCTCTTCTGTCTACGAAGCCTAGCAACAACCTTTTTTTGCACCATTTAACCAGCCTCATGGCTCTGTTCTAAGTTTCTTGGCTGACCAGATGCAGCGCTGAAGCTTTCTCACTTCTCCGGTTCTGGTTCCAATCTCACTTGTGTTGGTGTTCTTTCTCAAGCTTTCCCCTCGACATGCGTCCGGATAGAGGTCAGTATTCCTATCACCCTTGTAAGGTGTGGTTAACATACAAATTACAGTTAATAAGAATACAATTACTAATGCTTTGAAATTATAAAATGGCATAGTCATGGAATGTTGTGAATGCTTCTTATCTGTTTTTTGCAATACAGTGCTAGTACTTAGTTCCTATTTTAGAACTTGTGCAATTCTTTTGGTTTTCGTCTAAGATTACTCATGTATAGAATAGGAAATTCCCTTCCTGGTCTATTGTGATAAGCAATGTCAATATCAAGAATGTTTTTTTAGCCTGTTTCCTCCCTCTGGGTATCCTCAAAATGTTCTCGGCAATCTTTCAAAAATTGAGGAAGTTTATTGTAATTTACAAGCACAAACATACGGCTTAGATTCGGAGTTTGGTGGTGCATTTTCGAGGTATATTGCTGTTTTCTGGCTTGTCATGAATCCCCCTCCAACTAGTTCATCCTCAGAAGCCTCGGCTTCGGTAACACTGAAGAACACCCTGCTCGGAGCCTGCAGATCCCACCTTTTCCGAGAACTTTATCAAGAACAAAATTATTTTCGTGACCGGATCCCTCTGCCTTTTTTAGAACGAATTTTCAAAACTTTCTTTGGGATCGAGGTGGATGTCCTTTAATGACCTGTCTTGTACTTGAGGGTTTTTGAATTTTTAGGATCATCCCTTTTTGGTCAATCTGCTGGAGCAGTGTCGTCATCCATAGTTATGATTTCTGGCCAAGTTGTAGTTTTTCTGGCCTCGAGCTTGCCTTGATTTCTGGAGTATTCTTCCCAGCGTCATCTTGGCGCTTTCTCGATTCTTCTAACCATATGTCCTTGTGTCAAATTGGTCCCATCCTCACATATTTCCCTCCTCCTGGAATTTATATAATCCAGGTATCTCTCTCAGAGGTTAGTCAAAGGGTGTTTAATTTCTTGTACTAAATTGGATTTGGAAATCTAATCTTGATAAGTGCCCTGGCTGTTAATCCAAGGAGAAAGATTTTTTGGAGGTGCATGGATGATGGGTCTGATGCGTCGGCCACGGAGGCGTTGATTCAGGCCACTCTGATGGCTGAGAGGGCTTGGGAGAACGCCACGCTATCCCGGGGGTGGCAATCAACCCTGCATGACGTGGTCGTTAAACCGTCTTTGCATGGTGCTGACAGGGAGAAGGATGGACGATCTTCCCGGAGGAGAGACGACTATAAACATGAGGGAAAGGTTTTACACGAGCATTCGAACTGCTATAATAAATCTCAGAACCCTGTCAAAACCACTGCTCTGCCTTCTGCTATCAAGCTGGACAACATTCATCTTATTGAAAGAATTGAAAGTTTACAGAACCTCGCCTTGGTCGGTAGGTGGCACTTTCCGGAAATGAACGATGCCCAGATGAGGAAGTGGTTAGCAATCCATTGGAAACCAATGATATGATACACTCCCATTATCTCTAGCCTCATGAAGGAGTGGTATTGCTTTCACTTCTTAAATGTCACTGCTGTCGAAGCTATCCTCAAAAGTCCTTGGATTTTTAAGAGGAGCTTTCTCGCTCTTTATAGATGGTATATTGGGCATGATCTATTGAAAAGCACTCCCTCTGATAACCTGATCTGGGTAAAACTCCCAAATCTCCCCCTGGAAATGTAGTCCAACGAGATTCTCGGGGAGATAGGCAACTCAATTGGTAGATTTGTCTATGTAGATCCATGGTGTTTAGGTGAGAAAGACAAAAGAATTGCGTGGATTCTCATTGAGAAGGCTTATAGGGGGGGATATCCAGATCACATTGAGATAGCATGGAGAGGATTGAAAATCAATCAAATACTGGATTTTTGGGGCATCCCTTTCAGATGCGTCGCATGCCACAAAACAGGTCACCTCATAAAAAATTGTCCTCGACATCTGGCTCCAAAAAGTAGGGTTTTTCATCGAAAGGCGAGGTCAAATTCTTCTTCTGCCAACTTATCAACGACAGAACTGTTGGATGAACAACATCCTAATAATCTGGAGCCTAATGTCTCCTCATCTCCGCGGGTATTGTCTAAGGACTTTTCTCAGAATCCCGAAGCCAGACCTGGTAGCTCGGTTATGTTTGAATGCCCTTTGAGGAACAGTCCTATAGCTTTTCAATGCGCGCCCATTCCGGAACCGAGAGGTGACAAAGCCATTCCTTCCCCTCTACCTTTTCAGCTTAAGGATCTCTCTTTGGGGTCTCTCCCCATTCCTATTTCGTCCTCTTTGCCGAATCCTGGTAAAAATCTTTTATCCTCTAAGAAAGGAAAAGAGCCATTTGTGGTTGTCACTCCTGTAAATTCCCCTGCTTCGTCTCCAACTAATTTGTGTGACTGTGATTTAGACTTTCTCCTTAGCAGAAAATCTCTCGAGCTGGAGCCTTTAACCATCCATAAACCAATGAATCATGTTTCTCCTTTCATTAGCCCGGGTTCTGCTAAGAATATAACTGTGAGGAAGAAGCTCAGGGGGGGAAGCAGACATTTTAGGGGGAGGACTACTGTTACAAGCAGTGGGGTGAGGAACCTATCTCTAGTCGATGTTCCCATTTATGATATGTCGAAGTCTCAGCCTCTTAAAGCAAGCGCGGCTGGATAATCTTCTAAATGTCAGTCATTATATCTATGAATATTATAGGTCTCGACGCAGACCTCAAATTTTTAGCGCTAAAGGATATTTTCTACTCAGCTCGGCTGAAAATAATTTCAATCCAGGAAACTATGCATAGTAGACATGCTTCCATTTCTTATTTTAGGAAAATGTTCCCTTCATGGTATCTACTAGCCTCTGAGGCAAGAGGTCTGTCAGGGGGGCTAGCAGCATTATGGGATCCTCAATGGATCAATGCCAAGGCTTACAAGTGCTTTGCTGGCATTGTGATCTCAGCTTATATCAGGGGAAAAGGCTTCCCTATAAATATTTTAAACACCTATGTGCATTATAAGAATATGATTCATTTCTGGGAGAAGTTTTATGCCTCATATATTTTTGATATCGAATCTCTGGTGATTGCAGGCGACTTAAATGTAACATTAAGCTCTGATGAATGTTGGGGATGTTGCAGAAAAAAGGATCCGCTTGCAGACCGCATAAAGTTTGAACTTCTGAACAAGAACCTTGTGGATATCACCCCATCGAAAATGAAGCCACCATGGGACAATGGTAGAGCACAAAAGGCTTATATTGCCAAAAGAATTGATCAGTTTATAGTGCATGTTAGCATTATAAATAAACTGGGCATGCCATTTTCAACGGTTGGGAATGCTTTTGTATCTAACCATAGGCCAATTTTTCTCAGCTGGCGGGAAAAGGGATTCAGGAAGGGGTACCCTTTTAAATTCAATAGAACATGTTTAAAAGACCCAACCTTTAATGATATCATCTCCAATGCATGGAAGGATTTATTTGCTAGAGCTATGCTCCCCCCGTTTTTGACTTTTAGAGACAAGATGGCTGTTGTGAGAAAGGTGGTAAAAGAATGGCAAATTGAAAAAAGGAAAAAGGACAGGCAGGCGATTCAGGAAACTCAACAGGAGCTGGAAAGCATTATAAAATCTATGGATGCTAACTCTTGTCCTTTTAGCATGAAATGCCGCATAAGAGAGCTCGAAAGGAAAAAACACATTTTTCTCAAGCAGGAAGAATCTACATGGAGGCTTAAAAGCAGGGCAATATTGCTCAAATAAGGGGACAAGAACACGAAGTTCTTTCATAAATTTGCTAATGCCAGATGCGAGAAAAATACCATATGGAAGATAAGTGATGGAAATGGGGGATTCTTCGTCTCTCAACAAGACATTTCAAGGGAAGTTGTATGTCATTTTAAGAGTCAATATAGAAGAAGGGAGGGCGGTGCTTTTCAAGACATTCTATGGGGCATCGAACTGGTTCCTCAAATGTTCAATGATGAAAAATACAAGTCCCTGTTTCAGCCAGTTACAGAGCATGAATTGCTTGGAGTCTTGAAGGCCTTTAAAAAGGACAAATGCCCAGGCCCGGACGGCTGGACAATTGAATTTTTTACTCATTTTCTTGATATCATTAAGCAATATTTACTAAGGATGGTTGAAGCATCTAGAGTGACTGGCAGCATTCACCACATTACAACATCCACTTTGATTGCTCTAATTCCTAAAAAGGTGGATGCAGTTTCCTTTCATAATTTTAGACCGATCTCATTATGCAACATTTCCTTTAAAATCATCACAAAAACTATTGCTGAAAGAATAAAAGGAACTCTGGCTTCCTTCCTCACTAAGGATCAACATGCTTTTCTAAAAGGGCGGAACATTTTGGATGCCGTGGCCAATACTCAGGAGTGTCTGTTTTCTATGATATCAAAAAATTTAGATGCGGCCATTTTGAAAATCGACTTGCAGAAGGCCTATGATTATTTAGACTGAGGGTTTATTAGATGTTTATTGGCTAAGATTGGAATGAGGCCTAATTCCATCCGGTGGATCATGGCGTGCATAGAAAATGTGAACTACGCGGTCATCATCAATAGAATACCTTCCCCTTTTTTTCTAGCTGAAAGAGGGCTTCGTCAACGATGCCTCCTTTCACCTCTCTTATTTATCCTGGCTATGAACTCACTCAGCATCCACATAAACAAAGCGGTCTCCGAAAATAGATGCAGGCCTATCAAGATATGCAAAAATAATTTCATATCGCACAACCTCTTTGTTGATGATGTGCTCTTATTTGCAATGCTTTACAGGGTTTGGTGGATATGTTTAAACGGCATTCTTGAAAGATTCCAAAGAGCCACTGGGCTTATAATTAACAAGGCGAAATCCACCCTCTTTCACAACGATACCAACATCGATTTGGTGAAATGGATCTCTGAATTGTTTGGTATAGAGACAAGATCGCTCAAGGATGGCCTTAAATATCTAGGTTTTCAGCTCAAAGCTAAGGGTTACTCCAAGAATGATTGGCAGTGGTTAATAGAGAGATATTATACAAAGATTTCGGCATGGGAATATAGGAGTATTTCTTTGGCAGGCAGAATTATATTATCTCAAGCTGTTTTATCGCAGATGTTGTCTACTGGGCTCACTTATTCTACCTTCCCACAAGCATCATTCATAAGATGAACAAGGTTTCGGCTAATTTTATTTGGGGCAGTAAGTCAGAACAGCGGAAATTCCATCTTGCCAAAATGGAAAGTATCTCTTTACCCAAGCGCCTTGGTGGATGGGGATTAATGGATTTAAGGGCTTTCGACAAAGCGCTCCTATGTAGATTGCTATGGAGAGGTATCTTCGGGGAAGGACCTTGGAGTAACACTGTTAAATTGAAATACTTGAAAGGTAAAAATCTAGAATTCTAGTTCAGATCAAGATCGATTGGAACCAAGCATGGTTTTGCTATTTGGCTTAGTCTTCGGAAGATTGAGCAATACTTTTTAAAGAATATAAAGTGGAGGATCCATTCTGGTAGCAGAATATTAATTGGCATCGATCCCATTTTGTGCGGTCACAATGACATTTTCATTCCCGAGAATATTTTATCTTTCTTTCACAGGAATGGTATCTTTACATGGGACAAACTCATATCCATCTGGCATGGCTTTGCCCCTTTATGGAAGGATGCAAACGATCTTTGTTTGCCAGAGAGTCTGGTTTTGTCATGGAATTCTGTCAAAGATGCTCTTGGTGGTCGTGGGCTTCAACGCTCTGGGTCGGTTGATCACTTAATATGGACTGTGCCAAATGCTCAATTGTTCGTTCGGGTAAAAGATATTTACTCTGATATGATCAATTCAAAGGTCTCTCACTCAAGCACAAAGTTTCCTATGGCCCTTTGGAAGTCGGGATGCCCCCTTAAAATAATATGCTTCACGTGGTTGGCGTTCAACAACAATAATTTGACGTGGGATAATTTAAGAAAAAGAGGCTGACACAGTCCAAGCAAGTGTTCGATGTGCAATTCAGCCAAGGAGTCCAATTACCACATGTTCTTCCAATGCAAATCCTCTCTGCAAATTTGGTATGATCTAGCTATTCTTTATGGTTTTCCTCACATTGATTTTGTTTCTACCCATGCAGCATTCGAATGGTGGAGCAGGCAAAGAGAGCCACGCCGATTTCTCATCATAATTGTGCTATGGCGCGCTTGGAAATGGAGGAATTGTAAAATTTTCAAAGACTCAAAGGAACCCCTTAATTCTATTCTGCAACACATTATTGCCATCTATGATTTAGTTCCAAAAAGGTTGCCCAAAATGAAGAATACAATCATGAAAGAAAAAGAATGTTGTCTCAACAGGTTCCCTTGTGCATTCTTTGCCGGAGTTGAACAACAAAATATTTGCGGCTGCAGAGTTCTCATTTGCATGGACGAGAAGCTACAATTTCTTATTTCTTGGAACGAAGGAACAAGCTCTAATAGGATCGCTGACGCTAGAGCTCTAGCGGGTGTTCTTTCCTTCTGTGTTTTCTTTGATGTTTAGGCTATTTCAATCTTTGGTCATTCCAGACCGGTGATTGATCATATAAATGGGGCTTGTCGCATAAGGAGCCCTCACATGGCTGACCGGATGGACAAGACAATGTTCCTATGGGGGCTCTCGAGAGACTATTCCATTCAACTCATTGGTCAAAATCGAAACCTCCAAGCGGACTGCCTTTCCAAGGATGGTCTGCTCCTCTAATCTGGATCATGGTCTATGGAAGTAAAGGTGGAAGAGAATTCCTATTTTGTCCAGGATTTCTTTATCCCTGGTTACTAATTTTGATGCCTCTATGTTTTTCTCCTGAATGGTTTTTGGTTTTAACTTTTGTTGATGCATTTGACATGCCTTTTGGCTGTTCTGTATAGTTTCTCAGTACTATATGTCTTGATCTGGCTTGTGATGTTGTATATGTCTCTTTATGGACCCATGATGTTGTATCTGCCCTCGTTGCTTCTATCGTGGCTGCTCCACGAGCCACTTTTTGTATTTTCTAATGTTTTTATATTGTCTCAATATAATACAATGATGCTTTTTCTCTCTGAAGAAGGAAAAAAAAATAGATGGATATCAAAATATTTAGTTTGTAATCAGAATACTTAGTTCCTAAAATATTTCGTATAGCGAAAATAAAAATAATTTAATTATTAAAATAAATAAAATATATCAATAACCTTTTTCAAATATTTTCTAAATATTATACTCCTCACTATGATTTGTGATGTAGTATTAAAATGGATGAATTTGACACAATCACTTTGAATAAAACAAGGAATAAAGCTTCAGTAGATTAAACAACTTTAACAAAATTCACACATAAATTTTTTGTTTGATAATTCAGACCAATCTTAAGAAGATAAAACAACCTTAACAAACCAATTAGAACAAATGAGAAATTGAAGGCTAATCTCCCAATAAACTTTGAGAAATCTCTAGCCACTTGAAGCAGAATATGGAGCTTCAAAGTGGGATCCTTGTAATCCTTTGCCCTGCTAGAACAAAAAAAAAAAAAAAAAAAAAAAAAAAAATCATCAATTCTTGAATTCTTGAATTCTTGAATTGAATTTCTTGTTATAACATCAAATTTTTTATATACTTGGAGGCAAAAATTATAAAAACTATGCCCCAATAAAACAAATTCAACAATCTTAGGAAAAAATTGCTCACGAAATCCTAAAAATTAGTAACTATACATCAATAAAACATTTTTAATAAAATTAAGAATAAAATGCTCATAAGTTCTAAAAAGTAAAAACTAATAACTAATTATCATAATAGTTATTAATTATAAAAGCTATGTGTAAACATGGATTTTTTATTTTTTAATTATGATTAATGTAATTGAAATGAAAATAGAAAAAAAAAAATAGAAAAATATAAAAA
This sequence comes from Pinus taeda, assembly GCA_000404065.3. NCBI lineage: Eukaryota > Viridiplantae > Streptophyta > Pinopsida > Pinales > Pinaceae > Pinus > Pinus taeda. Next base: position 20,287 of record APFE031189619.1, read on the forward strand.
AATATAAGTCAAATTAAAAGGAATAAAACTTTAAAATATATATATTGGAAAAAAAATGCACGTGAGTGCATGGGTCAACGGTGGGGCAATCGGCTGCACGCACCCCACCTGAGATCGAAACCTGCTATGTGGAGCTGCGATGCAACATATAACAAGTTTCTTGTATGATGTGACAGATGTGTCATGCCAGCTTGTGGCTGATATGGAGACAATTGCACATAACATATATTGTATATTGGGCCTAATACAGCTTCTTAAGGGGACCTTGCCCTCCCCATTACCTTAAATATATTGGAAAAATATTTTTTAATTATTTGTTTCTCTTTAAAATTTCTCATTTAAAAAAAAACCATATAAAAAGATAAAGACGAAATATAACTATAATTTTTTTTCTTAATTGTTTTTTCCTCTTTAAAATTAATCACTTTAAATTGAAAATATGAGAAAAACTATAATTCATGAAAATACAAATAATAGAAAAAAAAAGAAAAAGAAATAAAAAAGTTTAATAAAAACTAAAAACTGAAAATTAGTAACTAATAGAAATAGAAGTTACTAAACAACCCCTAATAAGACCTCAACCAATCACTTACATAAATCAATAAAAAAAAGAAAAATCCAAATAGTCCTAATAGACCTTCAACCCCAATTACCTTACAAAAAAAATAAATTCCCAAATATTTAATTATAGATAATCAACCTAAATTTTTTAGTAAACTGATGAAATGTTATACCATACTTCCAAAGCTATATAAGTCAAAAATTAACCCTAATTTATTTTATAAATTTTCGTCAATGATTATTTTATAAAAGACACATGCCAGAGAAATCTTAAACAAACAAAAAATCAGCTGCAACTGATATCATGTAGACCACTTTATCGTGAAAATAAATACTAATACTCCTAAAAAGGTATTTTAAAACTAAATAATAACGTCATAAAAATATTATTTGAATAAGAATGTGAAAACAAAAAATTCAAATTATATTGAAGTTTTTCTTGAAGTTTTTCATGAACTAGGTTTTTATGGATATTGTTTATGATTTTTATTTTAATTTTAGATTTACTAAATACTGAGAGGATCAAATTTTTGAAATAATTTTTTTTAAAGTGAAAAGAGATTTGATCCATGGTTAAGATGTATCTAGTTTGGATCTAGTTAGTTTTTATATAAAATGTAAATATATTTTATACATTTAAAAAAACTAAATAAATTCCTTAATAATTAACTAAACTATTTTATAAACAAGTGCTATTTAAGAGGTAGCTAGTACCTGTTGCTTAGTTTAAATTTAACTAATTAGAGTATGAATTGCTTACAAGATGTGAGATGATCAATTAAAGCTTTCATAAAAAAATTCGAAATGAAAGTGAAAATGTTGTGCTAACAATTTTTTGGTGGTGAGCTCCTTACCTCCTTAGTTGTAATGAAGCAGTCCATTGGAAACCAGTGATAGGATACACTCCCATTGTCTCTAACCTCATGAAGGAGTGGTATTGCTTTCACTTCTTAAATGTTGATGATGTCGAAGCTATCCTCAAAAGTCCTTGGGGTTTTAAGAGGAGCTTTCTCGCTCTTTATAGATGGTATATTGGGTATGATCCGTTGAAAAACACTCCCTCTAATAACTCGATCTGGGTAAAACTCCCAAATCTCCCCCTGGAAATGTGGTCCAAGGAGATTCTCGAGGAGATAGGCAACTCAATTGGCAGATTTGTCTATGTAGATCCATGGTGTTTAGGTGAGAGACAAAAGAATTGCGTGGATTCTCATTGAGAAGGCCTATAGGGAGGGATATCCAGATCACATTGAGATAGCATGGAGAGGATTGAAAATCAATCAAAGACTGGATTTTTGGGGCATCCCTTTTAGATGCGCCGCATGCCACAAAACAGGTCACCTCATAAAAAATTGTCCTCGACATCTGGCTCCAAAAAGCAGGGTTTTTCATCGAAAGGCGAGGTCAAATTCTTCTTCTGCCAGCTTATCAGTGACGGAACTGTTGGATGAACAACATCCTAATAATCCAGAGCCTAATGTCTCCTCATCTCCGCGGGTATTGTCTCAGGACTTTTCTCATAATCCCGAAGCCAGACCTGGTAGCCCAGTTATGTTTGAATGCCCTTTGAGGAATAGTGCTATAGCTTTTCAATGCGCA
>APFE031189630.1:10330-39494 GCA_000404065.3 Pinus taeda
GAGGAGGGTGAACATGACCCTCAAAAAACTAAACAAGACCAAACCCCATTGTGGAAATATGTTAACAAGGTTGAAACAGGGAGAGGGGGTGGAACCACTAAATTTCATTGCCCCCATTGCAACACTGATTACACAGGTTCATACACCCACGCTAGAAGACACCTCTGCGGGAAAAGGCCATGGGATGGAGACAAACAAATAGGAATCAAAACTTGTGCAGCGGTGTCAACAGCGGATAGAGCCAAATACATAAGGGAGGAGGAGGAAGCCCAATACAAATCAAAAAAATCAAGGGGTTTCTTTGAACCAAGCTCACAATCACAAAGAACTCCTTCAGCATCCTCCCAAGGCAGTGGATATGGAGGCACAGGGTCATCATCTTTAAGGCGTAAGAACCATATTAGATTTCCTTGATGAGGGGTGTAGGAATGATGTGGATTCAAAGGTTTACAGGTTTCTCTATGCATGTGGGATACCATTCAATGTTCTTCGCTCACCTTATTGGCATGAAATGGTTTCAGCCATAAATGATGCCCCTAAAGGATACAAGAGCCTTGGGTATGACAAGGCAAGAACCGTTGGCCTTGATCATGAAAAAGCAAAAATATCACATTCTTTGGATAGAATTACAAGTTCTTGGACTGAGCATGGGGTGTCCATTGTATCTGATGGATGGACAAATGTAAAAGGCAAGCCATTGATAAGTGTTCTTGCTGTGTCTGTTAGTGGTCCATCTTTCTCACTGCACATGATTACTCAGACAAGTTAAGACCGCCATCAACATTGCAGAAGCATTACTTGAAACAATTGACCGTATTGGGCCATACAATGTCATCCAAGTCATCACTGATAATGCTTCTAATTGTAGGGCAGCGGGAGCAATTATTGAGGACAAATACCCCAATACATTTTGGTCTGGATGTTTGGTTCACACATTGAACCTTTTGTTGCATGATATTGTCAAGAACAAAAATGAACAATACCAATGGATTGGTGATTTGTACAAAAAAGGCAAAAAATGATAAAATTTATTACAAATCATAGCAATACCCATGGCCTTTTCTGCAGTCACTCGAGATTGGAGTTGTTGAAGATTGCGAAGACAAGATTTGGTAGCTATTACCTCACCTTCAAGCGCCTTTTGAAGGTAAGAGAGTCAATGGCTAGCATGGTATCAAGTCCACATTGGCAGGTATTAAAGGAAAGGGCTACAAATGCAGCTGACAGGGGAGGTTTTGAAATGGTAGAGGAGGCCGCTCTTGATGGCCAATTTTGGACAAGTGTGAGGCAAGTTTTGGATTTCACCAAGCCCATTTATCACATGATTCGGTTTGCAGATACAGACAAACCAGTGATTGGCGAGGTGTATGAGCAGATGGACACCATGTTGGGGCAAATAAAAGATATTGTTCATAACAAAGATCCCAACTTGTACAAACTGATCCACGATTGTGTGTGTGAACGGTGGAATAGACTTAATCTTCCACTACATTGCTTGGCGTATATCCTTACGCCAAAATACTACTCTACGTCTTGGTTGGGCCAACCTGTAGCAGGGGGTGGGGTTAGGACCAAACCCCATTTAGATCCAGAGGTAACTAGAGGATATCTGGAAGCATTAGAAAAATTGGTACCTGACAGGGAGGAATGTGCAGTTGTGCGCCTTGAAATAGGCAGATACTTCAGTGGCACTGGTTTGTATGGTAACTTCCATGCAATGGACGATAGAGATAGATTTGATACTCTCACATGGTGAGAAACATATGGCGGGCAGGGACTTTTGCCAAAATTGGCAAAAAAAGTTCTTTCACAGGTTGTAAATACTTCTTCTGCAGAGAGGTGTTGGAGCACCTACAGCTACATACACAATGTGAAAAGGAACAGACGCAATGAAAACCGAGCAGAAAGCTTGGTTTATGTGCACTACAACTTGAGGTTGTTGAGTCATTACTGTGATCGGGCTAATGAGGATCCCACATATAGAATTTGGGACAATCACTCAGAGGATGACAATTTGGAGGATGGCATTGTACATATTGAAGAACTGGAAGAGGAACTTGTGAGGGATGAAGATGATGCTTCCATGCCACCTCCACCTCCACCTCCACCATCCAGTAGCAGTGCTCGAGGTCTGAGTCTTGTTCCTCTGCTGCCGCCACCTTCGATCTACACCCTCACGTGGAGGTTCTAGTTCTGGTCGTCGGTCTGTGCGGGAGACTCCGAGAAGACCACCACGACCTCCTTATACTCTTGGAGACTCTCGTGGCAAGGGCCACATGTAGATTTATCATTTACAGTTTACTTGTCTTTTTTAGTTTCTATTGGAATTTAGTTTTAACTTTTCATAACTGTTGAGTTTTGAGTCCTTGACTCTTGACTCTTGACTCTTTCATATCATAATGATATTTTTTGTAAACAATATATCACTGTGACAATGAAAATTTGAAGTTTGAAGTTGGGCCTTGGCAATTATAACTCATTGGTAATGATTGTGAATTATGAATATGATGCTTCGTGAAAGACTAAAGTTGTTTCATTTCATTTCATTATTCATGTTTCATTTTATAAATTTATAACATTTCATATCATGTTAACAGTTAGAAGTTAAGACTTAGAAATATCTAAGATATTACTTCTTGTAATGGTTAAACTTAGCTTACAAGTACCTGTACAATTGGTGATCAATGATGATAAATGCTATTGAATTTCAATTTTAAAAACTTGAAGTTGAAACTTTAAGAGTGAATGTGATGAATCATGATTCATGAAACTCAATATGTTGCAGTTGTAATATGTGTAGAATTACTATCTTGTGGACATGGTTGATGACGATTATAATTTCTAGATGATTGATGTGATATGGTTCAATGATCAATCTATGTTTTTTTATGCTTTTTATGTCTAATTCATCATTCTACATGTTTTTGTTGACATATATGTATCAAAAATTTAAAAATATAAAAAATATATATTATATATATATATATTTTAAAAAAATCGCTCCCGGATTCGCTCCCAAACCGGGAGCTTCTGAAAATGGTCACTCCCGCTCCCGCTTCCGCTCCCGCTCCCCGCTTCCGCTCCCGCTCCCAAGTAACATATGTCCAAAGTATCTTGGGCAGAGCAACATTGCCAAATTAGGACGAGATGTTGGCAACTCTGAAACAAGAAGCGCTGAGGAGAGTCTTGCTCAAGGTCAAATTTGACGGGAGTAGTAGCAGCAATGGGTCGAAGCCCAAAGTAGAGGAGGAGGATAATGCAACCCTTGCATCAAAGGGACAACAAGGGCAACATAGACGAAAGAAGGACGTCTCCAAGGTGAAATGTTTCAGATGTGCCGAGATGGGCCACTATGCATCCCATTGTCGTTTGAAGAAAACGGACAAGGATGAGAAGCATGATCCTAAGGTTGTAGCTGCAAAGATTGAACAGGAGGAGGAGTCCGCCATGACAACCAAGATACCTCCAGGAGGGAGGTGGGCTAATATAGAACCGTAGTTTGATAGAGCTACAGATGGGCAGGATCCTTGAGAAACCCACCTCTTGGATCATCACCTTGCTATGAGAGCCCATGATAAGTAGTAGCGGGATGGAGGAGTTTTCAGTTCGTGCCTTGGAGTGATGGAGCGACAGATACAGTAGTTAGTAGCACCAGAATATGAGTAGCACAAAGTAGAGAGGCAACAGTGCGTGGAGGGACATCGCAGAGCTGCAGCAGGGCCGTGGCTTTAGAGGACAACATAAGACTAGCAACAGTCAAGATTTCAGCATCGTGGAGTATTCACTAGATACTTGTCTAGTTTTTGGGTGTTTTTGCTTCTCTCAGCAACTGAGTTGTAGTATGGATGCTGTGTTAGTAGTGGCAGTGCTAGCAACATAGTAGATGCATCATTTGAGAGGGAGCTATAATACGGATGTAGCATTGGCAATGGCAGCGTCAAAGGCAGCAGTATAGTAGCAGCAACAATATAGTAGTTGGTGGACAACATGTCAGACATTAGCACTGCAGAGGACGATGCTTTAGAGTCAGAGCAGTATGCAGTAACAGTGTATTGCTAAAGCACATTCCTCGCTAAGAGGGAGTGTTGATTTGGGATAGCATTGGATGTGCTCTAAGCCTCAAAATTTGCAGGGAGGCTTGGGCACATGTATTCCAAAGAACCCAGAAAGTGTTTTGGGAAATTCAAATAATTAATATTTTTAATGGGGTTCCTAAGTCTAAACTTAGGAAAATTAAAATATTAATCGGTATTAATCTAATCAGGGGTGAAATTTCTAGAAAAAGACACGGATCAAGCCAAAACAATTTGAGCCTTTGATTATGATTTAACTTAGGCCGTTGGTTGTCCAACAGGAAAATATAAGAAGGGGCTTGAGGGTCATTTGGAAAACACACAGAGAGATTGACGAAATTGATTTTCTGAAGTGAGAACTTAGGAGGAAAAATTGATTGAGGATATCTCTTGCAGTTGAGGGGCAGAGATAACAGCTTCTAGACAGAGAGATTCTCAGCCGGAGATACATCAGCAGAGAGAGGCAGTGAGTGATCTAGAAGCTTTGACGCAGAGGATGACGTAGGGCTAGAAGGGCCACGCAGAAGAAACGCAGAGGGAGAGTGAGATGTTGAAGTTTCTAAGTCTTCTAGTTAGAAAGATTCCATGCACTTTACTAATTTATTCCTACCTACTTGTTCCATTACTTAACAAGTTATTTACAATGTAAATACTAAAAATAAACACTAGTGCATGCTCAACATATTACAGAACATCAATTGAAGGAAACAGAGATAAGCACACAAAAATGACACTGTTATTTTTGGACCAATGTCCCTAGAAAAACCCAATGCAGGAAAACCGATGCAACTATCTGAAGGTTTTCTTATTAAGCAATTTCAGAGTACAATCTAGGTGCCAAATCCGACTTACCCAACAGAGAATGCCCTTGGCAGTGGTACCTCTCAGTCTGAGACAAATGTCTCGGCTGAAACCCCGTATAAACCCTCCGACATTTCCTCAGCTCCAATCTGCCCCAGAAACCCTAGCATCAACCACTCTCTGCCCAGCGCTGGCCCTCCATCACCCTAAATGGGTCTGCGTCAGCCTCAGAAGGACCTGCGTCAGCCTTCTGGCCCTCTTTGTCAGCAACGCTAGCCTCTCAAAGGCACTGCACAACTCATGGCTACCTCTGTGTGGCCCTGCGTGAGCCCTGGTTGCCACTGCATCACTCTCTCTGGCTCCTGCGCTGATCTCCCGAAACTATCTCTGCCTCTCCGTCTCTCTGTACTCACTGCCCCTCAGTTGCAACCCCGATCACTAATTCTATCTCTCTTAGCAAACCCCGCTCTAGAGAATAGAATGATTGATCATCTGGTGTGTTCTCCAAGTGACCCTCAAGCCTCCTCTTATAATTTTCTCGTTGACATATCAACGGCCGAGATTAAGTCCCTAATCAATGGCTAAGATTAGATCTGGCTTGATACTTGTCTTTTGGACCATTATAACACAGTTTTATATTAATCCACATTAATATTTTAATTGCCCTAAGTTTAGACTTTGGAACTCCATTAAAAATATTAATTATTTTAATATCTCCTAAACTGTTTAGAATCTGCCCAAACCCTTTCTGGGTATTGGAGATCTCATGTGCCCCAACCTTTCCACCAAATTTCGTGGCTAGAGCACATCTGATGCTACCACAAATGAACACTCCTTCTTAGCGAGGACTGTGCTCTAGCAATACTCCTCACTGAATATTACTCTAATCATCCGGCATCGGTCCCTGTGCTGATGCTAGGCTTGTTGCCCACCATCCTCTACACTGATGTATCCTATACTGCTGCCCATGGTTCTACCATTTCCACTGCTGCATTTGCACGACAACTCCCTTTACATCCGTGCTACTGCTGGTCCTTTCTCTCGACACTGCAACTCCTCTCATCATGCTGCTCACTGCTCCACTGCAACTCAATTACTGAGAAGTAACTGATCTCCCAACTCTGACCTCTCTGTTGCGCTAGAGACACTTGTTGATGCTAAACTAAGTCACCTGACACGGGGATTCAGGATTAGTAGGATTCGGGATTCGTGGTGTCGGATTCGGACACGTTGACCCCTCGGGACAGGACCTGTAGGATTCATTATATAGTATTTTATTAATATATATATATAAAATTAGATATTTCTTACACAAATTTTAATTAATGATACAAATTTATTGATTTCAAACATAGATCTTCATCTATAGCTATTAGCATACATAGTACATACAAAATTCAAAGACATGTCAGTGGTACTGGTCACATAAATCATGATTCATAATTCATAACTGAAAGACAACTTACAACTACAAGATAGTAAGATAAACACACTGACAACCGTAGTTTTCTCATTAAGTCATCAAATCAAAATGTGTTACATAGGTAGTGCTGGTGCAATGCCAATGGCAAATAGAAATAGAAAATATAAAACAACTACAGGTATACAAGCCTCAAGGCATCAATCAACATCAGAATTAGCATCAGAATCCAATCAATGTCCTCATCATCATGGTCCCCACTGCTCTCCTCTGCATCCTCCTCCTCCACTATATCCATTGTCGCCTCTGCATCTGCTGGTCTGGAGGATGACCCCTCTAAGTCATCAAATCTAACAGGCTCTAGCACTGGATAATTGAGATCCATGTTGGCCAATGCCAACTCAACACTGGTGTCTAGACCCATATCATCAAGGATAGTGTTACTTGGGAGCGGGAGCGAAAGCGGGGAGCGGGAGCGACATTTTCAGAAGCTCCTAGTTTGGTGCTCTTGATTAAATACGAGTTCCATACCCTAATACATGACAAAATTCAATGGAAACATTGCAATCCCCCAATCCTAAAATCCTGAAAAACTGATAAGTCTGCTGGATTTTGAATGAAATCTAAAAATTCTACTTTCTCCATATGAAATCCAATGAGGCCGGAACCACTCTCAAACATCCTGAGTCATTTCATGGTAATGTTAAAAATTTAAGTAAAAGGATGAAAATGAAGATTAAGGAGAATGTCACTTTTACTTTAAGAATTTAACATTACCATGAATAGCATATCAATATTAGGGCCTAGACTTGATCATTAAGCTGCCAAAACGCTTGCGAAATGAAAATATGCGTGGCTGTAATGACCAAATGCGGATTTTCATACCCGCGCAGGTCACTTTTGCCGCCTAACTAGTCCTAGAAAATAAGACATGATTTCCAAAATCGTGACATGCTGGGGTATTCGACGTGTCAAAATAGGACACGAATTTTGAGAGAATCGGGTTGGACACGACAGATTCGGATTCGTGGGCCCCTATAGAACGAATCCGGTTACTTAGATGCTAAAGCTTCCTCTGTCGTTGATAAGTGCTCCCTCTCTGACCTCTGCGCTACTGCAACAACTCCCTACATTTTGCACCGTTGCACACCACTTTGTGCCATCCTGCATTGGTGCAACACTCCCGTGCCTCTCACATTGCTGTAGCCTGCTAGCCTCGCACTGTCCTGGGACTCCTGCACTGTAGCTCTCTCTGCATCCGTCTCTACCCATATCAACCAGTCCTGCTACTCCTCTTTGGGGCTCTCGTAGCAAGGTCTAATCCAAGAGGCTGGGTACCTCGAGGATCCTACCCCTCATTGCTTGTAGTCCGCCTGACTACAACTCGATGTCTCCCCAGTTCCACTCAAGTGGCGCGTGTGCACTCATGGCACAATCATCATCTGTCAATACTTCCTTCTCTGCCTGTGCTAGCACTGCCTTAGTCTCGGAAGACTCTCCCTTACTCTTCTTCCTTGGGCACTGAGTTGCATAATGACCCATCTCCCCACAGTGGAAGCACTTGTTCTTAGAGAGACCTTTCTTCTTCCACTTCTCTTGCTTTCCCTCAGATGCTAGGGCCACATCCTCCTCCTCCTGCTTGACCTTGATCCCTTTGCTGCTGCTACCTATCTTTGATTGCTGTTTGATCTCTTCTTGGCGAAGAGCTACCCACATCTCGTCCCAAGGTAGGAGAGTCCTTTACCAAGGATGCTATGGAGAAACACTTCCCACTCTTCTGAGACAGCATTCAGGGATGTCCTCACCATAAGCTCCCGCTCTAATGTCGTTCCTCTAGCAGTCAACTTATCTCGGATCTCATTCAGTCCTCTGAGGAAGGAGTCAATCATTTGACCCTTCTTCATCTGATATGACTCATCTAGTTCTCGAGCAACATTCTTCTCTGCACTGAAGTATGCTGGTACATGTTCTTGAGAGCCTCCCACATCTCAATTGTCGTTTCCTTCTTAGTTATATGTGGTACTACATGATCCTTGACCCCGTCAAGGATAATGCACTTGGTCCTCGCCATCGCCTCTTCATACTTGTCATTATCATTTGGGTCGACTGGGATAGCTATTATCTTCAAGGCAAAGTTCTTGACATGATTCCTGTCAAGCACTGATAAGATTTTTGCTTTCCAGACTGTGAAGTTTGATGCTCCGTCCAGTCTATCCTGGTCTCTTACCTCGTGTAGTGCCATGATGCTCCTCTACTTCCCTCCTGGAAGTTCTCTATTCGACTCCTCTGAGTCTCTACTTTTCGTCTGGAATTTCTCTTTTGGACTCCCTTTGAGTCCTGATTTCCCTTATGAAAATCCTCTTGCCACTTTTTGAGATGCCCCCTACTCTGATCGTCTTGTGCAACTGCACTGCTGATCCAGGTTCCTCGGCTAGAAACCCTCGGTAACAACTCCTCTGGCCCTGCTTTGTTAGGTACTGGTCTGACCATAATACCTCACCAGCTCCACTCTACAATATTTTTACAGCCTTCTAGACTCCAGCAACTGCCTCTCTGTGATCTGCGTCAGCCCCTCTATTCCTCACGTTGGTTCTACATCACCCCAGATGGGTCTGCGTTAGCCCTTTGGTCATCTACGTCAGCAACGTTGGCCTCTTTGAGGCTCTGTGCAACTCCCGGCTTCTTCTGCATGGCTCTTGCTGGCTCTGCATCACACTTCTTGGCCTCTGCGTTGCTAGAAACAACTTTTGTCACCTCGGGATAGTTGTTTTTTGCTGCTATTGGTCCGCTCGGCTGATGTCTTTTAGTCCTCTTGTGATTTGCAATCACGCTTTGATACCATGTTGAAGTTTCTAATTTTGCTTAGTTTAGAAACCCTTCATGCACTTTTTCTAATTTATTCCTACCTACTTGTTATTTTTCTTTAACAAGTTATTTACAAAGTAAATAATGAAATAAACACCAGTGCATGCTCAATATATTATAGATCAACAACTAAATGAAACAAGAACAAACACACCACATGACACCATTATTTTTGGACCAATGTCCCTAGAAAAACCCAATGTGGGAAAACCGGTGTAGCTATCTGAGGGTTTTCTTATTAAGAAATATCAAAGTACAATTTGGGCGTTGAAACTAGCCTACCAAACAGAGAATTTCCTTAGGAGCTATACATCACAGTTTGAGAGAAATCTCTTGGCTGAAACCCCAAAAAACCCTTTTGGCAGCTCCTCAGCACAAAACTGCTCAACAACCCCAGCGTCTGCCCAAACTGGACTGCGTTAGCCCCTCTTTGTCTCACTATGGCCTTGCGTCAGCCTTTCTAGGCTTGTGTCAGCTCTAGGATCCTCTGCGTCAGCTGCGCTGGCCTCTCTGTTGCTCTGCGCAGCGCTTGGCTGCCTCTGCGTGGCCCTGTGTGAGCCCATGTTGGCTCTGCGTCACCCTCCTTGGCTGCTCCCCTGACACAATCCCTGCCTTCTCTATTTCTCTGTATTCAATGCCTCTCAACTGCTCTCCTGACACAATCCCTGCCTTCTCTATTTCTCTGTATTCAATGCCTCTCAACTGCTCTCCCGATCATTGATTCTATCTCTCTTAGCAAAGCCCGCTCTAGAGAATAGAATCACTGATCATCTAGTGTATTCTCCAAGTGACCCTCAAGCTTCCTCATATACTTTTTCTATTGACATCTCAACGACCGAGATTAAGTCCCTAATCAACGGCTAAGATTAGATTTGGCTTGATCCATGTCTTTTGGACCACTCTAACACAAATTCATATTAATACACATTAATATTTTATTTTCCCTAACTTTAGACTTAGGGACTCCATTAAAAATATTAATTATTTTAATATCTCTTGATCTGTTTAGAATCTGCCCAAACCCTTTCTGGGTATTGGAGATCTCATGTGCCCCACCCTCTTCACCAGATTTCATGGCTAGAGCATATCCGATGCTACCCCAAATCAACACTCAGGTGTCAACAAATCACTGTGGAGTGGCACAGAGGCTCCCAGAGCTAACGCAGGGCCTCTTGGCACTGATGCAGGCCTAGAAAGGCTGACGCAGGGCCAGCGTGAGACAGAGAGGGGTTGACGCAGTCTAGTTTGGGCAGACGCTGGGGTTGCAGAGAAGTTTTGTGCTGAGGAGCTGCCAGAAGGGTTTTCTGGGGTTTCAGCCAGGAGATTTCTCTCAAAATGTGAGGTATAGCTGCTAAGGAAATTCTCTATTTGGTAGGCCAGTTTCGGCACCCATATTGTACTATGATATTTCTTAATAAGAAAACCCTCAGATAGTTGCACCAATTTTCCCACATTGGGTTTTTCTGGGGACATTGGTCCAAAAATAATGGTGTCATGTGGTGTGTTTGTTCTTGATTCTTTTAGTTGCTAATATGCAATATATTGAGCATGCACTGCTATTGATATTCAGTATTTACTTTGTAAATAACTTGTTAAAGAAAAATAACAAGTAGGTAGGAATAAATCAGAAAAAGTGCATGAAGGGTTTCTAAACTAAGTAAACTTAGAAACTTCAACAGTGAGAGGACCTGTTGTCCTCACGTTAGCCACACTGCGTCACCCTCTGTGGAGTGACTGCACTGTCCCAACATCACTGCCTCTATGTGGGTGATCTTTGTCCCTCTTCTGCATTGCTTCTTCCTACCGTTTGCCGATACCCTCTCCCTCTCACCTGCAACTCACCTTCTAATTCGATTTCCTCTTGCCGAACTTCACCTAGTGAGAAAATTGATCTACTTGGGCCATTGAGTATCTGCTTGGTGTGTGTTCAAATGCCCATCGAGGTCCTTATAATCCTCTTGTTGATCATTCAACGACCCAAATTAGATTCTAATCATTGGGCCACTGAGTATCTGCTTGGTGTGTGTTCAAATGCCCATTGAGATCCTTATAATCCTCTTGTTGATCATTCAATGACCCAAATTAGATTCTAATCAATGGCTCAGATAATTTTGGCTTGATCCTCGTCTTTTTCTAGAAGTTTCACCCATAGTTTAATTAATACCCTTTAATTATTTTAATTTCCTAAGTTTAGACTTAGACATCCATTAAAATAATTAATTATTTTAATAAAATTGTCTCCGGGTGGAATTTCCCAAAACAATTTCTGGGTATTCTGGAATACATGTGTCCTAGCCTCCTTGCAAATTTTGAGGCTTAGAGCACATCTAATGCTACAAGAAATCAACACTCCCTCTTACAGATGAATGTGATCTAGTAATGCAACATGCTAAAGCATCACTCTGACTCTGTAACATCTCCCTTTGCGCTGCTAATACCTTACATCATTGCCCACCAACCACTGCATCTACACTGCAACTCCCTCTCATTTGTTGTTGTTGCAATTGAGAAACCATCTGTTTCTGCTATTGAAACGGGTTCTCTACCATACCCATCTGCTCCCTGAACTGGATGAACTTAGCTTTTCCTAGAGCCTTTGTGAGTATATCTGCTACCTGATCTCCTGTGGGAACATTCTGCAGCTGTACTGCCCCATGCTGAACACAGTCTTTGATAAAGTGACATCTGATATCAATGTGTTTCGATCGATCATGAAACACTGGATTATCAGAGAGTTTGATACAACTCTAATTATCGTAGAAAACACTAGTTGCTTCCATCCTCTTCATGAACAAACTCACACGCAGTTTTCTAAGCCATATAGCTTCGCACGAAACTGCATTGGCCGCCATATATTCTGCTTCTGTTGAGCTCAGAGCTACCGACTTCTGCTTCCTACTGCACCAAGAGATCATTCTTGATCCAACGTTGAAGTAATACCCGGAGGTACTTTTCCGATCTATTGAACTACTTGCCCAATTTGCATCTGTGAATCAGTTCAATCTGACGTCATCTCGTTGGGTGTATTAAAACCCATATTTGACTGTTCCACGCACATATCTACGAATGTGCCTAGTTGCTGCCTAATGCACGCTTTTCGATTCCACCATGAACTGACTAAGGGTGTTGACAGCGAAACAAATGTCTGGCCTAGTGTTGATCAGATACATGAACGACCCAATGAGCTATCTGTACAAGGTGGGGTCCACTTCCTTTTCTCCTGATGCATCTATTTTCTTCTATTTGGTGATCATAGGCATAGCCATGGGCTAACAATCTTGCATTTTGAATCTCTTTAGAATCTCTGTAGCATATCTTCTTTGCCCAAGGAAGATCTCCCCATTATTCTGCCAAACTTCCAACCCTAGAAAATAATGCATTAACCCCATATCCTTCATGTCGAATTCTGCTTCAAGATTCTTCTTGTAGTCCTTTATGAGCCTAGATAGCCTTGTTAGAAAAAGGTCATCCACATATAATACGAGAATAAGTGGCTCATTCTCCACCATTAGATAGTAGAGATTGGGATCATCACTCTTGATGAATCTCAACTGCTGCAAGTAACTATCAATCCGACCATACCATGCTCTGGGTGCCTGCTTGAGCCTATACAGGGCTTTCTTTAACCTGCATACATGAGTTTCGAAGCCTTCAGGCTGTTCTATACACACCTCTTCTTCTATCACCCTGTTTAAAAATGCTGTCTTGACATCCATCTGGTGAATCTCCCATCCCATTTGAGCTGCTAGGGATATAAATGATCTGATAGAGGTATATCTAGCTACAGGGGAAAATGTCTCCTCATAGTCTATTCCTTCCTTTTGTGCATACCCCTTTACCACAGACCTAGCCTCGTACTTCTCTATATTGCCATCTGCAACATACTTGATCTTGTAGATCCACCTTGTTCATACAACTGATTTATCCTGTGGTCTAGGTACCACTTCCCAGACATCATTCATAATGATAGAACTCTACTCCTCTACCAAGGCATCGACCCAAACTTGGTGTTGTACTACTTGAAAACTGGAGGGCTCTTCAGTATGTGCTACCAAGGCTTTGTACCTATCAAGCTGTCTACGTTGCTTCTTGTTAGTTCTAGGAGTTTCGACAAACTACTCTACATCCCTCAGTGTCTGCAGTACTTCCCTTCTGGTTCTACCATTGGTGGTGGGATGCTCAATCAAATCCTCCTCCTGTTCTTGCTATTCCATCTGTTGGGAACTGCCTGGATCTCCTACTTCTCAGGAAATACTAGTGCTGGTTACGGTACTCAATCTTGATATCTGTCCTCTTGGTTGTCCTTCATGTTGCCCTTGCTACTGTTGGACTAATGGAACATCTGCTCACTGATCTTCTGCTGGCATCTCGAGATTTTCTGGAAGCTCTATCTTCCATGAACTTTACATCTCATCTTATTACAATTTTCCTATTGCTTGGAATGTGGATTCTGTATGCACTTGAGATTTCGCTATACCCTAGGAGGTACCTCTTTTCTGTAGTCTGATCCAACGTACTATGCTTCTCATATGGAATGTGACAATATGCAACACTTCTGAATATCCTGAGATGGCTCACCTCTTACTTTTTTTCCTGTGAAGAGTCCTTCAAGCATTTTCTTCCCCAATGCTTTGTGAGGAGTTCTATTCTAGATATACACCACTGTGTTGTTGAAGTTTCTAAGTGTAACCCGTTAGAAATTTTCTCGCACTATCTGGTTTATTTCACCTACTTGTTTTATTCTTTAACAAGTTATTTAACCATATAAATACTGAAAATAAACACAAATACAGTCTCGACTCTCAACCATATACAAATCATCAACTAAAGAAATAGACAAACACATAAGGGACACCGTTATTTTTGGACAATCGTCCCTGGAAAAACCCAACTTGGGAAAATTGGTGCAACAGTTCTGAGGGTTTTATTATTAAGTAGCTTTCTTGAGTACAATTGGGTACCAAATTGGCTCACTTGACAAAGAAATCAATCCGACAGTAATAGCTCTCTTTGGAAGCAGAGATTCGGCAAGTCTGCTCCACAAAAAACTCTCTCCAACGCCTCTCTGAGGCTCTGTGTCAGCCCTCCTGGCCTCTGTGCCAGCTTGGAACCCTCTGCGTCAGCCCTCTGATGCTCTGCGCAAGCTCTTTGGCCCTCTGCGTCACTCACATATGCCCTGGTAGTGCCTGTGCTATTCTTCTGGCCATCTGCATGGCTCCTATTGGCTTTGCACTGGTCCTTCGGCACTATCTCTGCCTCTCTGCTATGCACTCACTGCTCCTCGCTGTAGCTATGATAATTGGCTCGATTTCTCTCAGCAAACCCCACTCCAAAAAATCGAACTGACTGATCAACTTGGTGTATCTCCAACTGACCCTTAAGCCTCCTCTTATACTTTTTTTGTTGAATCTTCAAAGATCGAGATTAAATCTCTAATCAATGACTAAGATTAGATTTGGCTTGATCCATGTCATTTAGAACCCTCTCACCTAGTTTTATATTAATATCCATTAATATTTTTATTTTCCTAAGTTTAGTATTAGGAACCTATTAAAAATATTAATTATTTTAATATCTCTCTAACCAGGTGGAATTTCCCCAAACCCTTTCTGGATCTTGGAGATCTCATGTGCTTTAGCATTTCCACCAATTTTCATGGCTAGAGCACATTCGATGCTACCCCAAATCAATATGTGTTGCATGCCTTCGCCCATAAGAATCTAGGAAAGTCCTGGTCATATAACATAGCCTTTGCTACCCGAACAATTGTTTTATTCTTCCGCTCTGCTACTCCATTCTGTTGTGGATTATATGGAGCTGTCCAGTCTCTTTTGATGCCCTCCTTTGCGCAGAAATTTGTGAAGTTTTTATCGGTATATTCTCCACCATTATCTGAACGCAATACCTTTATCTTTTTCCTTGTCATGTTTTCTATGAGAGCCTTAAGCTCTCTAAACCAATTAAAGACCTCATCCTTGGTCTTTATGAAATCGATCCAATTTTTTCTAGAGTGATCATCAATAAAGGTAGCAAAGTACTTTCCATCGCTAAGAGCTTTCATGGACATCGGGCCACAAATATCTAAGAATCCCAGCACGCCTCTTGCTTTGTTGTCACTTTTGGGAAAGTTGCCTTAGCGTATTTCCTGTTGATTTGGGGTAGCATTGGATGCGCTATAAGCCTCAAAGTTTGTAGGGAGGCTTGGGCGCATGCATTCCAAAGAACCCAGAAAGCATTTTGGGAAATTCCACCTAGAAGTGATTTTATTAAAATAATTAATATTTTTAATGGGGTTCCTAAGACTGAACATAGGGAAATTAAAATATTAATGGGTATTAATCTAATCAGGGGTGAAACTTCTAGAAAAAGCCACAGATCAAGCCAAAACAATCTGAGCCTTTGAATAAGTTTTAATCTAGGCCATTGGTTGTCCAATAGGAAGATATAAGAAGGGGCTTGAGGGTCATTTGGGAAATACACAGAGAGATTGAGAAAATCGATTTTATGAAGTGAGAAGTTCTCGGGAGGAAAATTGATTGAGGAGATCTCATGTAGTTGAGGGGTAGGGATAGTAGCTTTCGGAGAGAGAGATTCTTTGCCGGAGATACATCAGTAGAGAAAGGTAGTGAGTGATCCAGAAGCCTTAATGCAGAGGTTGATGCAAGGCCAGAAGGGCCACGAAGAAGTAGCGCAGAGGGAGAGAGAGAAAGTCGAAAGTCAGGGCAGAGGGTTAGTTTCAGCAGCCGGAAGTCGGGGTGTGAGACTAGGAGGCTGAGAGCAGTGACTCTGGGCTACTGATCGATTCCCCAGTTGGGTGACGCAGTGCCTGAAAGGATTGACGCTGGGATAACATAGAAGCAACACAGAGTTAACACAGTGCCTGCCAGGGGCATCTCATCCAACAGTCGGAATAGATGAGACTTTTTCTTAGTAATTGCGTGAGGTAAACTCACAAAGCTTCTGCCATTATTTCTCTCTCTAACTGAATAACCCTGTGAGGTATTCAGTGATGTATTCAGAATTTGCTATCGCTTAATATAATAAAACCCTCAGAACTGCTGCACCAATTTTCTCGCATTGGGATTTTCCAGGGACTTTTGTCCAAAAATAATGGTGTCCTATGTGTTTCTATTTTCCTTGCTTAGTTTCTATGTTTCAGAATCATATTTAAATGGTGTAGGTTGCTTCAGTAATTTACTTCAATGTTTCAAGAAGAAATCTGAAATAAGCTTGTAATGTAATTTACAATCTAGGTGAAGTAGGTTCAGTTGGTTGTAGTAGGATTCTTGATATTGTTAGATCTAGGAATTTTCACATTTCCCTAGTACGCATCCTCTGCATACATCATCATCCTCAGTACTGAGAACTGGAACTCCTGTAACAATCTCTCTGAGCATTCTTAATGCTCCATGGTGTAAGTGTCCCATTCACCTGTGCCATATTTCATTTAGTTCATTTTCCCCATTATGATTACTGCTTATTCGTGCCATTGGATATTCGAGATGCAATCTATACAATCTGTTGCTTTGAGCTCCCATTTGTCTCTTCTTCTTCCAGTTGGGATGTTTGACAAACAATTTCCTTCCGATGAAGTATACGTTGTACCCCTTGTCCTGTAATTGGGACACTGAAATCAGATTCATTCCTAACTTTGGCTCTTATGTTGGTTCCTACTTCCGTCTAAAACACTATGGTGCCTCTCGCTACTGGAGTACGCTTTGTTTTGTTTCCCATTGTTATCTGGAAGTCCATCTGCTCTTCTTGATAGCTAGAGAAGTATTCTCATATTCTAGTCATGTCAGCTGAAGCCTCGCTATCAATGTATGAAACACCTGTTGATGTTGATCTTGACAAACATGTGAATTCTTCTTCCAATCTGGAAGATAATACATTTTGACTATCCATGTTGTTCAATGCTATTGTCCTTCTCTTGACGTTTTTTTGCCCCAACCACTATTGCAGAAAACTGTGTCCCTCCTGAAGAGTACTCTACGCTGGATTTGCTGCTACCATGCTCTTTCGGCCACTGACAAATCACGAACTGGAAATCTTACCTCTTTGTCAACTCACTCAGAGAGAGATTTTCTTCAAGAGTCTTTCCCTCCTAGTTTGGACTATGCAATCCCTCTGGTATTCGATCTGTTGCCTACGCAACACTTTGATCTCCTTCCTTCTCTTCAACATTGGGCTCTTTCGATCTGCTCTTTTGCTTTACCTTTGCTTTCATACCATGTGAAAATCTAGAAATTTGAAATCCTACTGCAACAATTGATAATATTTCTTCTATTTGTTAATTTACTGAAACAAATTATTTGCAGTTGTCTACGACAAATATCAAAATATATACATTGCAGTCTTCACAAGTTAATTACCGCGGAAAATAAATATAAGGAAAATACTAACACAATAATAACACATTAACACAGTTGATTTTGGACAATTGTCCTCGGAAAAACCCAATGTGGGAAAACTGGTGTAGTAGATGATGGTTTCTTTTATTATTCTTCAACAAAATCTCATGTACAATCTATGAATAACAGAATAGAAAAACTTCACTGAGAGAAATTTTACAAACAAATTTCTCCATTCCATAGTGATTTTTTGACACCTGAGAGGAGTTGTTGCCCTCACATTAGCCACACTGCATCACCCTTTGTGCAGTGACTGCACTGTCCCTGCATCGCTGCCTTTGCGTGGGTGATCTTCGTCCCTCTTCCTGCCGTTTCCTACACTCTCGACTATTGCTGATACCCTCTCCCTTTCACCTGCCACTCACCCTCTGATTCGATTTCCTCTTGCCGAACTTCAACCAGTGAGAAAATCAATCTACTTGGGCCACTGAGTATCTGCTTGGTGTGTGTTCAAATGCCCATCGAAGTCCTTATAATCCTCTCATTGATCAATCAACGACCCATATTAGATTCCAATCAATGGCTCTGATCATTTTGACTTGATCCTTGTCTTCTTTTAGAAGTTTCACCCACAATTTAATTAATAGCCTTTAATTATTTTAATTTCCTAAGTTTAGACTTAGGCATACATTAAAAATAATTAATTATTTTAATGAAACTGTCTCAGGGTGGAATTTCCCAAAACGATTTTTGGGTATTTTGAGATACATATGTCCTAGCCTCCCTGCAAATTCGAGGCTTAAAGCACGTCCAATGCTACCAAAAATCAACATTGATTATGAAGAAACCTTTGCACCTACAACAAGGTACACTACCATTAGATCTTGGTTTCATTGGCTACTACAATGGGGTGGAATCAAATGGATGTTAAGACCACATTTTTGAATGGGACTATTGATGAGGAAGTGTACATTAAACAACCCAAGGGCTTTGAAGTAAATAGCTGGGACTCTTATGTTTGCAGAATTAAGAAGGCCCTATATGGATTGAAGCGAGCACTTAGGGCATGGTATGCAAGGATGGATGCATATCTACTTAGAATTGGGTTCGTGAACAGTTCTTCTGATCCAAATCTCTACATCAAGATCGTGAATAATGAGCCCTTCATTGTTCTACTATATGTGGATGATCTATTCATCATAGGTATGAGATTGGGAGGCTAACAACAGTGACTTTGGGCTATTGATTGATTCCCTAGTTGGGTGACACAGTGCCTAAAAGGGTTGACATTGGGACAACGTAGAGGCAGCGCAGTGATAGTGCACAGCTTGTTAGGGGCACCTCATCTAGCAGCCGAAACGACCAAGACTTTTTCTCATTGATTGTGTGAGGTAAAACTCACAAAGCTTCTGCCAGTATTTCTCTTTGTAACTGAATAACCCTGTGAGGTATTCAGTGACGTATTCAGAGCTGTTTCACTGGTTTTCTTGCATTGGGTTTTTTCGAGGACTTTTGTCCAAAAATAACTGTGTCCTATGTGTTTCTATTTTCCTTGCTTAGTTTCTATGTTTTAGAATCATATTTAATTTGGTGTAGGCTACTTTAATAATTTGCTTCGATATTTCATGAAGAAATTTGAAATAAGTTTGTAACATAAATTAGGAGGCCATGGAAGAAACAATTATAACCAAGCAAAAGAGAGAGAGATTCTCAGCTGGAGATACATTCGTAGAGAGAAGCAGTGAGTGATCCAAAAGCCTTGATGCAGGGCTAGAAGGGCCACGCAGATGCAGCACAGAGGGAGAGAGAAAGTCGAAAGTTAGAGTAGAGGGTCAGTTTCAGCAGTTGGAAGCCGAGGTGTGAGATTGGGAGGCTGAGAGCAGTCACTGTGGGCTACTGATCGATTCCCCAGTTGGGTGACGCAGTGCTTGAAAGGGTTGACCATGGGACAACGTAGAGGCAACACAGTGCTTGCTAGGGGCACCTCATCTAGCAGCCGGAACAACCAAGACTTTTTCTTAGTGATTGTGTGAGGTAAACTCACAAAGCTGCTGCCATTATTTCTCTCTGTAACTGAATAACCTTGTGAGGTATTCAGTGATTTATTCCAAATTTGCTACTGCTTAACATAATAAAACCCTTAGAGCTGTTGCACCAGTTTTCCCGCATTGGGTTTTTCCAGGGACATTTTTCCAAAAATAATAGTGTCCTATGTGTTTCTATTTTCCTTGCTCAGTTTCTATGTTTCAGAATCATATTTAATTGGTGTAGGTTGCTTTAGTGATTTACTTCAATGTTTCAAGAAGAAATATGAAATAAGCTTGTAATGTAATTTACAATCTAGGTGAAGTAGGTTCAGTTGGTTGCAGTAGGATTCTTGAGATTGTTAGATCTAGGAATTTTCACATTTCACTAGTACGCATCCTCTGTATGCATCATCATGCTTAGTACTGAGAACTGGAACTCCTATAACAATCTCTCTGAGCATTCTCAATTCCCCATGGTGTAAGTGTCCCATTCACCCGTGCCATATTTTATTTAGTTCATTTTCCCCATTATGATAACTACCTATCAGTGCCATTGGAGATTTGACTTGCAATCTATACAATCTGTTGCTTTGAGCTCCAATTTGTCTCTTCTTCTTCCAGCTGGGATGTTTGACACTAAGTTAGTGGAAACTCTTGAAGAATTTTCCGGAAACATGGATCCCCATTTCCGATACATAAACAGATACAATTCTTGTCTGTAACGTTGTAAAAACGTTTTTGTGCTGTTTCAAAAAATTGGAAACTTTAGATTTGGAATTGAATACGTTTCCAAGGGATTTAAATTTTTTTGGATTCATTTTTGGATTTCTGGAAACGGATCCACGAAAATTGTGATTAGAATCCACCCTTAAAATGTTAAAAATTTTGAAAATTTGTATAGGCATAAATAAATAATAAAAATGAAGAAATCAGATTTGCAAATAAACTCACTATAAACAGAGTCTCATAAAGTCTTTTCTAAATCTTTAGAAACAACGACGCTCCATATATTTATCAAGGATTCTTACTAAGAAAAAGATAGATGTTCAAAAATGCAAATAAAAGGGTTTGATGAATGTCTTCGTAAAGATATTTATTTCGGTTAAGGTTTTGTTAATTGTCATTGATTTTGCTCTTGATTTCATAAATCCCTCGAATATAACAAATCTTCTCTAGCCAATCTTGTGTCTGCATATAGTCATGAGACCAAGCTAACATTGAGAAGATTGAAATGTTCAAATAGGTCTTGATGGAATATCCCAATGATCCCATGGGCCTTTTAATTGTCATGCAAAGAAGATAGATATCATCTGCCATGCATGATACGTTCTTTGAAGGAGTTGGACCTGAAAGCACAAAGGCTGTAGCATTTATGATTTCATTATTAATGATAATGATAATATGTTGAATGTTATAATAATCACTAATGATGATGACAATGTTTATGCTGAATTGATGATGATGATTTGTTTATGTTGAATTCATGACGATGACTATGCATTTTTAGATATAGATTCTAGATTCTAAAAGATGAATGGTAATATATATATATATATATATATATATATATTATATATATTATATATATATATATATTTATATATAATTATATTATAGCATTGTGTTTCCTTGCTGTATCGTATCCTGATATTTTGAAAATTTGTTGTATCCGTTTCAAACCCAGTATCCGTATCCATTTCAGTGCAACTTAGGTTTGACATACACTTTCCTTCCAATGAAGTATACATCATACCCCTTGTCCTGTAATTGGGACACTGAAATCAGATTCATTCCTAACATCGACACATGTAGTACATTAGTGGCTCTTATGTTGGTTCTTGCTTCCGTCTGAAATGCTATTGTGCCTCTCCCCACTGGAGTACACTTTGTTTTGTTTCCCATTGTGATTTGGAAGTCCATTTTCTCTAGGGCATCTCTTCATTAGCGCAGCATTGTCTCCTAGGATCTCTCCTCCCACCAAAACCCAAAGACAAGTGGAGAGGAAGAGATCACAAGAAGAGTGTGTGTTCAAATGACTAGCAATTACCTCTTTTTATACTAAAACGTTGAGCACAAGTGGGGGCAATTTCGTTGTTGGCCGACCTTGATAAATTGTCCCATAACACAAATAAATTCATATCTCCATGAATACATGTCAGAATCAGATGATCTTTAAATCAATCCTACACCTCTCGACAAGAGGAATCCAAGAAAAATATCAGCTGCCATGAATAAGTAGACCCACATGGATTTTGGCCCTAATTGCCAATTTTACTCCATCTGCTAGTCCATTTGCCAGACTGTACTATCTCTGCCATCAGTGCCCTGGACTGCTCTACTTTGCTGAACTATGAGGAAGAAGAAATGATCGAGAATGTATCATACCATCCTCTACTGACCCGAAGTCAGTCCCATATAAAAGAGAGTGTCTCATACCACTCTTAATGACCTGAAGTTAGTTCCAATAAAGAGAGTGTGTCAAATCACTCTTACTGATCTGAAATCAGTTCCAAAAGAGAGCGAGTTATATCACTCTTATTAACCCGAAGTCAGTTCCAAAAGAGAGTGAGTTATATCACTCTTACTAACCCGAAGTCAGTTCCAAAAGAGAGTGAGTTATATCACTCTTACTGACCCGAAGTCAGTTCCAATTGATCCCAGATCAATATCATCCTAGCATAGGGAGTACGGTAGTAACACGATGCATCCATCAATACTACTATGGTACCTATCCTCATTTCCCTGCACATTGGCCAGTTGAGAGGTACTTCCCATGAGTCCTAGATTGCATGGGTAGGATGTCTTAGCAGGAGAAGGATGAACCACTCATCCTGCCTACATGTTCCAAGGGGCATCCTGGGGGAAGGCTGAACTGCTCACCCTGTACACAAAAAATCACTAGGGGAAGGTTGAACCACTTATCCTCCTACATAGAAAACCACTAGGAGAAGGCTGAACCACACCCTATGGTTGCTCATCGCTCCAACATGTACCCCCAAGCCCTCGGAGCTCCCTGAGTTCAATGTCCATATCATACAGGACCCTTAGGAGAGAGTCTCTCCACGACTCCTAGTTGTTCTCGAAAAGTCACAACTTTGACCTTTCCTAAGGGCTTCGACAAAATTTCGACGACCTGCACATCAGTCCCAATGCAATGGAGTCTTCTTGCTCATCAATGTACCATGTCCCAGATAAAGTGATACCTGATGTCTATATGCTTGGAGCGATCATAGAATACGGGATTCCTTAACAATCAAATCCCCCTCTAGTTGTCACAGAAAATCACGGTGGTATCTGACATGTGTCCAAACAACTCATTGAAGAGCTTCCTCTACCAGGCAACTTTACACGATGTCATACTGATAGCTATGTATTCAGTCTCAGCGGTTCTCAAAGAAACCGACTTCTGCTTCCTGCTCAAATAGGATATCGTAGCAAAACCCAAAGAGAACCAGCACCCAAATGTGCTCTTGCGATTCTCCACATTGCCTGCCCAGTCAACATTCAAATAATCATGCAGCTTCACATTTCCAGCAGTGTATCTCAATCCATGAGAGATTGTGCCCCGAAGATATCTCAAAAGATTCTTGGCACCAATCTAGTGAGGCTCAACCATATATGAGCTCAACATGCTAACTACAAAACATATTTTTGGATGGGAGTTCACCAAGAACATCAATGCTAGAATGAGTTTATGAGACTCTAAGGCATTTTCCAAATCAGGTCCGGCATCACTACCACATAACTTCTGAAAGTTAAGCTCCATCGAGTTAGTCATGGGCTTGCAGTTTTCCATTCCAAATCTGAAATCCAACTCCCTCTTACTTTTGCAAATGAGAGGGTCTGCACTTGTCCGAAAGAGGTCGTCCTCATAAGGTGCCAGTATGAGAGGTCTATTTTCCACAACCTTCAAGCAATGGTTTGGATTGGCTTCACTCCTAGTGAATCTCAGCTTCATCATACAGCTATCAATCCTCTCATATCAAGCCCGGGGTGTCAGATCTAAATCATAGAGAGCCTTCTTCAACCTACATACATGAGATTCCTGGTCATGAATCTCAAACCCCTCAAGTTGTTACAAACCTGTTGACTTGCTACATGAGGGGAATGGTCCCTTGGTAAGATTTTCCTTCGGTACATCTCAGACATGTATGCTCTTCTTGAATTCAGGAATCCCTATCACCATCTGACTCATATCGGGTAGGGCCCCATAATAAGCAAACCTTCAGTGTTATAGAAGAGATGTGTCAAATGACATGGTCCCCAACGGACTTCCTACAACTTGATACAAATTGCCAACCCTGAACCCAAGAATAAAAGCATCTTGAAAATTTCCTTTTTCAAACACGTACCTTTCCATTGATGAATGCGACCTTGAAACCTTTGATTTCCATTGCTGAAATGGACACCAGGTTCTTCTTGAGATCAGGTACACAAAGAACTTCTTGTTAATGAATCGTGCTACCCTTATTCAGTTGAAGGGTAGCATTCCCTACACCCTTTTTGGGATAGGTTGCATTGACTCCAAGTATAATCTCCACGATTGTTTCCATCTCTACCAAATTAGAGAGAGCTTCCTTCTATCCGATGAAGTGCCTTGAAGCACTTCAATCAATAAGCCAGATTCACAAAGAGTCTAGAGGAGAAGTAGTGGAGAGGGCCATACTTCTTTAGCTTATTAGAAACGACATTTGATTCTTCATACCTGGAGTTCCTTGCTTTCTTTGAAGAGTCGGCCATTTCCTTGATGACCTGCATTACTTGTCATTCCTTCGATCATTAAAGATGTCCTTGGAATGATTGTTATCATCATCAAGTGATGTGTCCCTACCAATCACACACTCCTTTGCATAATGGCCAAACTTATTGCAAGTAAGGCATTTGCCTTTCCTTCCACCCTTAGATCTGGACTTCCCATTGAAGTGATCTTTAGGTAGGCTATCAGATGCTTCCGCTGCACCACTCGGATAATATTCTTTGCTTTGACTTCACCCTTGGTGAATTTGAAGAGGGATGAGGAACCCATTGAGCCTTTTGCCCTTTCCAACTATCTTCGATGATTGCTCTTTCACTCTTGCTTGGGCTTTGTCTTCACCTCATCTCTGATACGATGTTAAGTTTTGAGTATGTTCTATGCTGAGAGCAAATTTACTTCAACTTTCCATATTAACTCAATATCAATTCAAGATTAGCAATCACATTTAGCATGATAGTAAAATGCAGATATAACATAAACATAAATCGTAGAAAACAAGCCAAGACAAGAAGACACAAGATGTGGCTGACAAACCCCAATGTGGGGAAACCTTGATCAATTCTTCTTATGTATTCTTCTATAGTTCAACAGAGAGAGAGATAGTACATATACATCAAAAGTCAACACTTTGACTTGACAAGATAAGAGCAGAGATCTTCCCATGAAGATAACATAATGAGGTAGTTGATTTGATCTCAGGTGAAGGCATACTGCTTCAACTAAACCTCCAAGGTGACTCCATCACCATGCTGCACCCATCACTGTGCTGCACCTCATCATCATGCTGCGCCTGACACTGTGCTGCACCCAATCATTGACCTACTCTCATCACTATGTTGCTCCCATCATTGAGTAGTACCACATCATCATGTTGTACTCATCATCAACTAGCTGCTACAATGCATCGAGCTATTGCTATATCTACATGCCCATCATCACCATGTTGTACCATTGTGCTGGATTGTACTACATCCATGCTGCCCACAACAGTCACTGTATTTATCATGCTGCATCCATCCAAGTATGTTGCATCTAAACATACTGTCAATACAACCATGCTGCATCTTATTACATCATGTGTTGCACCATACTGTCCATTGTGTTGCACTGTACTTCCATTGTGTTGCACTGTACTTCCATTGTGTTCAATCCTCTATGCTACTAGCTATGGCCTGCGACCTAGCACACCAGCAAGTAAGGTTGAGTTATCTTTACCCTTGAACAACAATGTCTTCCTCTTATAGTTGCACAGTCATGAGGGCTGAGACATGCCTCTCTATGGACTGTGTTATGCTCCTTCTTTCTCTGCTGTTAGGGCAACTTCAACATGACTGCGTTTTAGGGCACCTTCACCATGACAACGTTTTAGAACAGCTTCATCATGACTGCGTTTTAGGGCAGCTTCACCATCACTGTGTTTTAGGGCAGCTTCAATATTACTGCATTTTAGGGTAGCTTCACCATGACAGCGTTTTAGAACAGCTTCATCATGACTACGTTTTAGGGCAGCTTCATCATGACTGTGTTTTAGGGTAGCTTCACCATGACAGTGTTTTAGAACAGCTTCATCATGATTGTGTTTTAGGGCAGCTTCACCATGACTGATGTAGGGCAGCTTCACCATGACAGCGTTTTAGAACAACTTCATCATTATTGCGTTTTAGAGCAGCTTTAGAAGCTAGGTCATCTTCTTTTAGGGATGCGTAGATCCTTTTTTCCTATGGCAGCTTTCAGATCTAGGGCATCTCTTTATTAGGGCAGCATTGTCTCCTAGGATCTCTCCTCCCACCAAAACCCAAAGACTGTTGAAATTTGGTACCGGAGGACAGGTGGTTCCCTAAGGCTTTGATCTTTGGCCTAGCGCAAAGTGTCCAAAAGAATTTAATTTTTTCTCCTAAAGTGACTTTATAATTTTTATAAAGTCAAATCTAATTTAAAAGTGACTTTAAGTGATAAAGTTACTAAAGTCTAATTTTAAAGTGACTTTAATAAAGTCAATGTAAAATTATAAAGGAAAAGTGACTTTGGAAATAAATGACTAAGTGGGTCTTTATTAAAGTGGGGTGAATTAAAAAAATAGAAAGTGAGATTTAAATGAGCATTTAATCTTAGCCCTAGATCTTAATCTATTTCAGCCATTGGATTTAGGGATTCCCCAAAAGTCACTTAGGGTTAGATTAAAAGAGAGAAAGGAGGAAAAGGTCAATTCATTCTTTCATGAGCAGATTGAGAGAAGGAGAGCAAGAGAGCAAGGGAGATTTCTGGACAGGGAGGAGAAGGAGGCAGTAGCTTGGCACACATTCCAAGGCATCATTTTAGCAAGTCCGTACAGCGGAGTTAGCACACAGTGAAAGACAGATATTGGGCATGATTTTCTAGAAATCCGTACAGCAAGTGCACAGAAATCGAGGAGTAGAAATCCATACAGCGAGTGGCTATACCTTGGCATGCATTTCTAGGCAGAACCATACAGCTGTATTGCTGTTTTTCTGCACAAAAATCGAGGAAACCATACAACAACATTTATGGCAGCTTGCACGCATTTCTAGGCAGTCTGTACAACAACATTTAAGGCTGAAATCTGGGCACAAAAATCGAGGAGGCCGTACAACATTTATTGTTGTTCTATTTTGCTGTTTGCAAGTTCTCCAGTTGGCTGTGAGGCACGGAAAACGAGATAAGTTGTAAAAGTTTGCTTGTTGATTTTTTGCTGAATATTTCTCTCACTGTAAAAAGCATTTTCTAGAAATAAGAAGGAGCTTTCGAACTGGTTTTCCCCAAGAGTTGTAGGGGGTTTTTCTAGGGTCACCTTGACCAAAAATCACTGTGTTTAAATGTGTTGAATGGCTGTTTGTATGTGCTGATTTTTATTTCTGCATTTTCCAACATTCTGTAGTATTTCCAGAATTTGTGTTTTCAACAAAATTTATTTTCCAGTTGTTGAATGTATGGATATGGGAAAGGGCATTTAACTATTTTGGATAAATAAGGTGAAACTGAAAGTCGGGGTGGAAAATGAGAAATTTCTATATGGTATCAGAGCGTGAGTGTTGAAGTGCAGTTTGGGACAACAAGGAGGAAAATTACAGCCTACTGACTTTTCACTCAGAAAATTCCAGCAAGCTGATTTTTCACAAACAACAGTTTTATATTTACTACAGCAGTGCTATTTTTCAGTTTTAGGACAGCAGGATGTCTTTGGGATTGAGGGTGGAGGATAGGTTGGATGGGCACAACAATTACAGCGTTTGGAAGGCGAGAATGCATAGTATCTTTGAGGAGGCAGAACTCTGGGACATTATGGTGCATACCACACAGAACCCTGTTGTTGTATCTACTGATGCTACTTAGTTGGCTGATTATAATAAAAAGAACAACAAGGGTAAGAGACTAATTCTAGATGGAGTCAAAGACCATTGCATTCCTCATGTGAGAGGAAAGAGAAATGCCCATGAGATGTGGACAACATTGTCCAATCTCTACCAGAGTACCAATGAGAACCAGAAAATGGTCTTGAAGGAGAAGCTAAAAACCATTAAGATGGGTAATGATAGCACAGCTGGATATCTCACAAAGATTACTAATGTGAGAGATGAGTTGGCAGTAGTTGGAGAGGTCATTCCACCCCCTGAATTGGTGCGGATTGCATTGACTGGCCTCCCCTGTTCATGGATGAACTTCGCTGATGGGGTTTGTGCACGTGAGACCCTTCCCACATGGGAGAGGTTTTGGGATGATTGCATTCAGATAGAGATCAGGAAAGGTCAGCTTGGGGCAGCCAAGCCAGTTGAGCAGGATGAGGATGTAGCACTGTTGGCAGGAGGCAAGAAAGGCAAAGGGAAGAAGTGGGCATCCACAAGCAATGGTGGGGGCAAAGGCAAAGGTAAAGGTTAACAGGGTAACACACAAAAGGACTATTCCAAGGTGAAGTGTTGGAATTGTCAAAAGATGGAACACTATGCAGTTGTGTGTCCGGAGAAGAAGAAGAAGAAGGGAAAGAACCAGAGTGTGGCAGCTTCAGCAAAGGTTGAGGACTTTGCAGATCGTTTTGACTGGGAGTTTGGGTTCACTGCGTGTGAGTCCTCTAGTGCAGGATCACCTGCTACACAGGTTCAGTGGGAGCATGCTTTTCCCTCGATTAGCGGAGCATCTTCGGGTATTTGGTATGTGAACAGTGGGGCTTCACGTCACATGACAGGAGTCCGTGAGTACTTCTCAGAGCTTTCAGAGAGTGGCACTGATATGGAGGTAGTACTCGGTGATGACAGAGTTGTTAGAGCAGTCGGTGTGGGGACACTGACATTTCAGAGGGAGTCCAAACCTCCCTTAAAGGTGTCAGATGTTCTTTATGTGCAAGGGATGAGGAAGAACCTCATATCCGTCTCATTTTTGGAGGACAGAGGATATGAGGTACTGTTCAAGGGAGGGCAGGTGTTGATGTATCCCAGGGGCACCCTAGCTAATTCAGCTACAGTGATAGGTGTACGCCATGCAAAGGTGTACAAGTTTGCATTCCAGCCCCTTTTGGCATTGAGTAGTAGTACCGACAGCAGAGCTAGCAGTTTTGAGCTGTGTGAGATTTAGCACCGCAGGATGGGGCATATGTATCATGGAGCGCTGAGGACCTTGCGGGAGATCACTACGGGTGTGCCAGATTTCAGTACTGATCACTTTGATACTTGCAGAGGATGTGCGATGGGCAAGTTTGCCAAATCCCCTTGTTCCAGCAGTGACAGCAGAGCGACTGGGATACTTGATTTGATTCATTCCGATGTGAGCAGTCGGATGTCTCATGTTTCCTTGAGTGGATATGAGTATTATGTTTTATTCATTGATGATCACTCCAGGAGGACCTGGATTTATTTCTTGAA
>APFE031189643.1:10335-28485 GCA_000404065.3 Pinus taeda
ATGTAAGTTGTTAACAGGCGCGAGAGGAATCACCGATAATGATGATGACCCTCAAGGTACTACAGTACAATTCGCGTGGTGTGAAAATGGGACTTGGCGTCAAACACCATGCAAAATCTCTTGGTCGAAGGCCATTGATATAAACCTGTCGCGGGAAGTGAGAAACTTGCCATTGAGGCATGCAAGCTTCAAGGTACTGAAAGGGTTGTTCCTAGGTCAACTTCTTGGATAATGAGTTGTCGTCGACAAGAAGTGACCCGTCGTAGGAGGGCCTTAATGAATCCCACATCTACGACACGGAACGGAGCAAATGACTTTGTGGAGGTGAAAACGATCTAATGATACAAGGTTCAGGGTGGCGGTCATGAAAGAATGGAGCGTGAATGTATTGCAGCAGATGAGACACAAGATGGGTTGGTGAATTCTCTGATCGAATTCTCTTGAACATATCGGCGACACTGAAATGGATTGGTTGTGTTAACCCCAAAGATGCATGGTACAGTGGACCAATGGTAATATGACTGGTGAATGGAATAACCCAACCCGACTCAATCATGGTGATGGAGTGAAAGTGTCATGTTCAAGAGCGACTTTGCTACCAATAAAGTTTCTTCAAGTTTTCTTCCAAATTTTTCCCCAGCGATTGCTAACCAGTACCTCTTTATTTTTGTCAAGCTTGAGGAGGATAACATATGCCTGTTCTATAATTTGCCCTTCGGGCAAACCCATCGCTATGTTTTAACGAGCCTAGCGACACTGAAACTCGTTCTTGTCTCTATGGACAAGTTTGTCACTATTGGTTTTAACGAGTTTAATGACAAAGATAACTCAGTCCTTTTTCAATTTTATAGAGTCTGAAAAGGGACAGAAAGGAAACTCCAGTAATCCTTTTTCGTCATATAATCCCTTAAGCCTGAAAAAGTATAAAATAATACGAAAGGGATGAATTTTCGATAGTTTTAACGAGCCGAATAAAACAACCGCTCGATCTTTTTGTGCAATAATTCCTCAAGTCCAAAAAGATTAAAATCTAGAGGAGGGATAGCACTTCCAGTAGCTTTAACGAGCTAGAGAGGGCAATTGCTCGACAATCTTTTCATATTTTACAAGTCAGATGAAAAGAGCTTAAAGGAGACTCATTTTTTGAGGAGCAAGTGATACTTTCGGGTAGCTGCTAATTCCAGGTAAGGTTTGGAACTTTCCAATCATGGCAGTGTCACAAGGATGGCTAATAGAATCACTAATTGGAGTTGTTCCTCAAAAGGGTAAACAATCAAATGGAGGCATATGATCGGCTAAAACAGAGTGGAGGTGATGGTAAGAACACGACCAAGGCTCAAACGCTGATGATAATGCATTCACAATGGTTATTTATTGGAGATTGGTTCATTTTTTAATGAGCTTAAACTTTGGTGGAACATATGCTCATTGCTTAGGTTTAATTTTTAACGAGCTTGAACTTTGTGGAAAACTGCTCATGGTGGGTTTATTTTTTAACAAGCTTGAACCATGCGGTAACACTGCTCGTGGCCTGGTTTATTTTTTAATGAGCTTGAACCATGCGAAAACATATGCTCAGATTCAGTTTCATGTTTACACAAGCTTGAAACAAAAAACTATGCTTGTTATAAGTTCGCATGCCCCCAACATAATAACACAAATTGAGGTGCATGCCCCCCAAGCTTCGTTGCATTCAATGAGGAGGTTGGAATGAAGGTTTACCTTCGAGATCTTTGAAAGAATCGATTTGGAAAGGGAGTTGTTTCATTTGTTAATGAGGTTGACATAGTAAAAGAACTATCCTCATGGCGACCTTTGATCACAACTCATAAGGGGTCATGAAGGAAAGATCTGGTTCCAATGCCCCCAGTACATAATTTACAACATCACTGAATTTATCGTCAGATGATGTAGCTATGGTAGGGCTTGGAGGCAATACCTTGCGTTGATTCACACTATCAAAATGTTCTGAGTTCTTCTTCATCTTTGTTGATGTAGAAGATCTCATGTGACAGGTTTCCACTGTGGCCACTTCTGCCAGCTTACTCAGAGGCGGAAGGGAAAAAGTCCCCATTAAGGAAGGGTCTTTTAGGAGACCTACTCTGATATTTTGAAGCAATTGAGAGATTCCATGGATCAATGGAATGCTTCTGGTAACTTGAGAACTATGGGGAGAAAGGTTTGTTGATCAACGATTGTAATTCCTCCTTGAAAGGGAAATGCAATGTTTCTAAAGTAAGTTGACACAACAGCAACCATAACATAAATCCAGGGCCTTCCCAGTAGGATATTGTAATCGAGGTTTCCATAGATAACTTCGATGTCAATTTCTATTGTCTTACCCCCTAGTTCGACTTGCAAGTTACTTAAAATCCCGTATGGAGTGTATGTCCATCCATCAAATGCTTTTAACGTCGTTGATGATCGTGACAAGGGTGGTGAGCCTAAAGTTTTCCAGCAACTCATTGACATAATACATGTAGATGCCCCCTCATCAATAATTGTTCGATGAACAATTTTGTTGAGGGCTTTCACTTGAATAAGGAAAGCGAGTTGAGCTGGTAATTGAGGGTCATATCCTTTATGATTAAAGGCCACAAGATGGAAATACGCTGGGTCAATCCCACCTATTGTTGATAATAGAGCCTACTTCTGGGAGGGGCAATTATGCAGTACCTCAAGTGTTGACATAGTGGATGGTGATTGGGCCAGGTCCTCTACTATATTATAATTCTGTGCTGCTCTGGCACGAGGATTAAATGTCAATTTGTGTACTACTCCCTTTGGTAGCTTTATCATTAGCTCAGGAATGATGGGTGGCACAACTTCGGTTGAAGTTGTTGTTGAACTACTAGGTTGATTAGTAGCCTTGCTGTTCGACAGTTGTGGATTCCTGTAATATTTATTCCTTTTCGATATCAAAGCATCATTTTACTGTTTCAAAATGGACAAGGTAAGTGTTTGGGATGGGGAAGCACGATCACTAGTAACTAGGTTTGTTTCTGGGCTCAGAAACAGATTAGTCAACACCACTGGGGTATTTGAAGTTTTTAAAAATTTCATAACCTTAGATTTATGTGGATAATCTTTCTTGAAATGCTCATCTTCGCATATGTAACATGGATAATGAGGTTTTTTTGCCCAGTAGGGTTTTCAAAAGATTTTTCAGGAGACGACTCCTCCTGTTTCTTCTTTTTCCCTTTATTTTTCTTCTTACCGCCTTGTTGCTTCAGTTCTTTTCCTTTGTCTGTCGACACGGCATTTACCTCCAAGGCGAGAAGTTCCTCATTTTCATTTTGACTAGAAACTATGCGAGCTTTCTTGGATGTAGCCTTTACGGTTTTCGTGCTAGTCGTACCTATCACACCATCATTGACATGAGAGTCTTTGTTTGATTTAGGAGGAGGAGGAACATAAAATTATGGTCTAGGAGCATCAGGGATTTTTTCATAGAGCATGCCAAACTAAGTATGGATCAAGTCTAGATATTGCGCACGAGCAATGACTTGCTCTTCAGTGACGACTCTTCCCTTTGCCACATCTTCTGTGATAGAAGGCAACAATGACTTAATAAACCATTCAGCTAATAGCTGATCAGGAACATATGTTTTTACCATTCTACGATGACGTCGCCACTCATGAATATGATTAGATATGTGAGTGGCTGTTGTTTGCTTGAAATTGGTAAGAAGCTCTATTCCTGTTTCGTACCTTATGGGTAATTGAAAATGGGTTAAAAAGGTTGTGGCAAGGGTGCTGAAGTTACCAAATGAAGCTCTCGGCAATTCAATGTACCATTTTGCTACTGGACCAGTTAACGTTCGGTGAAAAATGTGAAGCCTAATTGAATCATCATTTAGAGTGTTGGATGAACACCACAAATGAAAGGTCATCACATGATTCGACGGATCTTCACCCGGATTTCCATTAAATTTAGGAATATCTGACGGAAGTTTATGAGGAATCACCGGCCACCAAGGGGCATAAGCAATTGGATTGTTTGTTAGCCAATTTAGATCTGGTAACTCTAAAGTCGCCACAAAGGGCAACTGTTGATTCATGTTCGGCGAAGCATACCCCGGATAGGATGGTATCACCTGAGCAGTGGGTCTTTGCATACCAGCATAATGCATTTGATGCTAATAAATTTGGTAAGGTTTATGAGCATAACCATTATGAAATGATTGATGTAGACCATTTTGACTATACGGTTGCCCATTACTTGCAAAGATTTGTTGCTTAGATCCTTGGTAAGCTTGTTGGAATTACGGTTGTTGATATTGCACCAGCCATGGTTGTAAAACCATTTGTTGTTGTCCAATACTGGCTATTTGACCAAGATGGGGGGTAATCGTACCCATTTGAACCTGGGTCGCTCCGATTAGGGAGCCACTAATCGGTGATTGCGACTGTGTCATGGAGACAAGAGGCTGTTGTATTACAACCTGAGAAACTTGAGGTTGGCATACAACAGGCAACGCTTGTACTTGCGACATTGTCACGATGGCCGGTGTAGTGGGGATATTCAACACAGGTAGGTTTTGTTGCATTGAGTATACAACTCTTGGTTGTTGAGGCAGTATTGGCACCCAACCGCGGGATGTAATCCCAGCATGACCCAAATTCTGTTGTGGATTCCCATATGGTTGTTCTCCCGGAGGAAACAATGAAAGGGTATACTGCCCCCCATACGGTGGCAATCCAGTGCTCAAAGGAATGATTGGCCATTGGGGATAGGACTGCCCAAATTGATACTGTTGTGAAGGATCAATTTGTTGAGATTCAACATAAGAGATTTTAGATATTATTCCAGACGAACAAACGGGAATAGACCATACTATCGAAATAGTCCCTCGATGGACTCCATCTAACGATTGAGAGCTAGTTGGGATAGATGGTATACCGGTGAACATTGTTGGAGCCATTTCAGGACTAGAAGTGTTTACTGTTACACTAGGATCAGTTCTAATGTCCTCTTGTGGCTGCAGAATTTCTTCTGTAGAGGCAGCGGTACCAGAAATGGTTGGAGTAACTGGAGTCTCTGAGGATGTCGGAACACTTGTTCCAACCAAACTAGGGGACTTTGATCTGGTTAAACAAGTTTGCTTTGTTCGGAATAGTTTCATTTTTGGAGTCAAAGATGGTTGACTTGTAAGTCTTCGCAAACGACGGGGTTTCAATTGAATTTCTTCCACGATTGCAGATTACTTGATCAACTCAAAATAAAGGGGAAAAGAGATTCTGAATTTAATGAATTTTAGATGCTTTGACACAACTTTCTTTTTCAATTTTTAAGAGTCGAGAAAAAGCTAAAGATGACTCTAGTCGCCTTCGATTTTTAATGAGCCTGAAGTGACAAGTGCTCAGATGGACCTTTTCCTTTAAGGAGTATGAAAAGGAACAAAATAGACTACTTTGGAAATCTAGACAAAGGGATTACCAAACCAATCACAAAATTGCAGAATACTTTTTACAGTACGGCAGTCAATCTTCCCGAATGTTGTGTTCAGTGCATTGCGATCGATAGGGCGGTAGACATGGCTTCCTGAGGATAAAGGATATAGCCTATTGTGGTCTCCCAATATATACTCGACGGTATGTGGGAGTACAAGTCCGTACTGGCACTTGTCATCTCAAAGAGGAGGAATCACCTAACCTACAATGAAACCGATAGTTACCAGGATTTACGACGCCAGAATACGTCTCTAGCCTAGACTTCTAAATGTTGTGCGTTAGGTTCCAAGCATTTTTATGTTCATTGAATTTAT
This sequence comes from Pinus taeda, assembly GCA_000404065.3. NCBI lineage: Eukaryota > Viridiplantae > Streptophyta > Pinopsida > Pinales > Pinaceae > Pinus > Pinus taeda. The sequence goes on from APFE031189643.1 coordinate 16,104, forward strand.
TTTACAGTTGATCTTTCTTAAGAAGTTTTCCTTTCAGGTTCACTACGTGATGTAGATATACAATTCCTAAAATGTAATCTAAGATGATAAACAATCGTTTAATATTCTTTTTGCAATGAAAATCCTAGCTACTAAGGAAAGAGAAATGAGATTCTTTCAACATAGAGCAGAGAGGACACACTAGATGCACTGTCCTAAATCAAACCAACAAGCAGTCTAAATGCAAATGCACATGCATGTATTTGTTTTCACTTTCTTAATGTCTGAATGAAAAAAAAATGCTAAGTACAAATTTGAATCGTTTCAAGACAGTACTAACGATTTTTTTTCAAAAAACAAAAGGAAGATAATGACGACACTTTGCAATTTTGAATTGAAGATTGCTTTCGACACTTGAATAACTACTAATTCAAATCAAATACAAGAGTAACAGTGTAATCAACCATCAAGAACAATAGAATCCTTTTCTTTGACTGAAAACGACACTTGCGACACTTTCAAATCAAAAGATGACAACTTGATTACGTTACTTCTTTGTAAAAGAGGATCATAAATGATGCATAATACATAAAAACATTTACAGTTCCTTGTACTATGGAAGCTGAATCCTGCAAAGGAAGGGAGTTTCCACAGAGGTATACTAATCACAGACAACAAAACTCCTGAATAAAGCTGAAGAGAGTGAAAAAAAAACCAAAATCTGGAAGCAGAAGTGGTCTTATCTAATCATCTCACCTGTAACACAGGGAAAGTGCGATGCATCTCACCTATTGCACACGGGAGGTGCAATGCATCCAGATTCCTAAGAGGAGAAGGTGTGATGGTTCAGGGATGAGACTTCAACTTGGTTCTAGGTCACAGTTTGCAGCTTAGTTCAGGGATTTAGGCTGAGCTGATGATAGTCAGTAAATGCAAATCACAGGGGCTGATCTAATGAGGCTACTTGAGCCACCACCAGGGCATTTAGGATGTTTGCAAATCAATTGTTCAATTTATAAACAAAACCCAGAGATAGACTGAAGCAGCATTGATCTACTTTGCACTTGCATAGAAAATGCAGTTCGAAGGCTAGCTGGCTTGACTTCAGGCTCCGTCTGTAAGTTTATAAATCAAAAAAATATAGACAAGCAAACAAGCTACTCGCTCCCCAGTGGAGTCGCCATTTTGTTATCGGGAAATATAGTGTCTATGCAGAGCTGCTAGTCCCACTAAGATGGGTAGCTATCTTAGAAACAAATAGATTAAAGTTACTTTAGTTTTCCTTTACGAGAAGTAGATAGGAGAGGAGAAAATAATACCAACCTCGATCTTTCACTTGGTTCTCTTCCTGTTCCTTCTCCCCTTTGACAGACCTTTGCCTCTTCTCCCTTGACCTCTCCGCTTCAAAGAGTACCTGTAAATTCAAAGCAGCGTAATACCTTCAAAGTGCAGAGATCTACAGTCATAAACTATATAGGACCAGAAATATATTGACCACATACATTCATATATTATCAAACATACAAGAATGTGGAGGAAAACTTGAATAGCTTTATTGATATTAGATTAGAAGAGAGGATTACAACCCATTGATCTGACCCAACGTCATCCTCTCAGCATGAAAGCCCTTCTTCACCTCATGAAAAGCTTAGATCACCCAACACTATGATATTCCACCAGGAAACCAACAACACTTCCTTACAAGATACAAGATTCTAGCCTCTAACCTCTGGATCTCTGGGATAAGGGATCCATATATAGATATTTGCATAGGTGTGAGTCAGCTCTGGGTTTTTGATTAGTGTCATTCCACTGATAGTTCTTGGTTCCACTTGGAGATTTCATTGATCTCTTACTCATCCCTGGGTGAATTCCGAGAGGCAAGTGTCATATGAGAAGTTTCTGGAAGATTCCTTGATCATGCACTTAGCAAACTGTCTCTGCCACTTGTCTATTCTCGCTCATCGCACCCTATAGAAGGACTTTTTAGTATGCATCACACCTCCCGTGTGTAGTAGGTGCGTCGCATCGCACCTTGACCTTGGAGCAAGTGAGATGATCTAGTTTTGACCAGTTCTGAGTAGTTTTTCATGGAGAACTTCTGGGAGATGATGTAATCTGCTGACCTTGCTCCTTTAGGGTATGAAACAACACTTTTAGGGACTTAGAAGCCCTTGGTTTATGGACATATAAGATTGGGGTTGCAGTGCCCAAATATGTCTATAACAGGCTCCCAGTCTCAAGATTAATTGCTTCTTAACTATCACTGGCTTGGTTGCCAATGATCCTCATGACTCGGCTGCCTGCAACTCCGAGCTGGTGTGATTTGATTGAGGGATCCTCGAATGAGTAAGGATTTAATGAGGAAGATCCATCTCCTATAATCTCTCCTTCTTGTCTCATTTGAGTTCCTGCACCTTAATTAGCCATAATTTTCTCCCAAAAACCTACAAACAATGCACACTAGACCACTAGACATAACATCTTACTTTTACTCATATCATTAAGAAAAATATAATTAAAACATGTAAGGAATTATAAGAATAGTTGATTTTAGTAAGCTTGGAGGTGTATTAAAATCCATATATTTTACCCAATGATGAGCCTCATCGTCATCCCCTACTGAAAGTGTTGCTCATCCTCTAAGAAAATCAGTCTATGTCTGTGACCTTCATTTCTTTGGTGGCTTCCCTGACATCCCATGCTTCTGTTGTAGTCTCATCCTCCTGTGAATAAAACCCTTCCTTCTTCTCTATCTCTTCCCAGTACTTTATTTCTTCTTCTTCTTCTTCTTTTCTTCCTTCCAACATTCCCAAAAGCAATGGTGGACTAAGCCTCAAGCCAATCCAATTGACTTTGAATCTTTGTAGTGCATGCTTATACATTGGGGTTCTATTTAGTGCCTCTCTCATTCTGTTAGGAGAATGATATTCTTTGATTTTTAGGTTGTAAGGCAAGGTGTTCCATCTCCTTTGGCAGGCTTGTTGGCTATCATCTCCTAGCAATCTGAGCACATATCCAAAGTGTGTGACTACTTGTTCTTGTATAGCAAGGTACCTTGGTGCAAGCTTGGGATCATTTGCAATGAGGTTGTGGGTGCTGATGACAGCCATTGGGTTAGATTTTTCTGCCCTAATCATAAGGGGTTCTTCCTCTTCTTTTGCCATTACCTTTTTCATCTTTGTAGTTCTTGTTTCTTCATGATTCATCCATGATTCTAAAGCCATCAATTGCAAGTCCCCTAGCTTTGGATTTGGGTCCCACACATTTAAATCTATCAAGGCCAAATTGTGTAGGTAAAACCCATATATTTTTTCTCTATCTTCCAAGGTGCTTTGATCATAGAGATTAATGAATTGTATATAGTCTTTGAAGGGTATAGTTCCTATTTGTGCTAGGGTCTTTATCTGGAGTTGTAACCATTGTTCCTTGAGGTACAAGGCATAAGACTTTGATGGCATCCTGAAGTGGATTACCTCGATGGAAAAATTGGTCATAGTTGCTAATTGGCTTTCCCCTTCTTGTAGTTGCTTCCTTATCCATGTGTTCTCAGCCTCTAAATGAGATTTCATCATTGCTTCTTTGTCTCTTATGCTGATCATTTCTCTTCCCATCTCCTGCAATTTCTCCTCCATGTGGCCTACATCCTCTACCCCTTTTGATTTAGCAATTTTCATCCACCTACGTCCTTGCCCTCTATTTTTCAAGTTCAAAGAATAGGGGAATGGAAAACTTCTGTGGTATCACCCTACCTCCTTCAATGAACCAGTAGTAGGAGCTGAGGTTTGGCTGTGGGCTATGTTCTCTGAGTTCTTGGCCTTCTTCCTTTGTTTCTTGTTGACTAATTTGTTCCTGGTGTATTTTCTATGTTTCTTGTGGGTTTGACAGAGTTTCCTGTAGGATGGCCTCAGCTTCCTGTAGGTTTACCTTTGTCTCCTATAGGATACCTTTTCCCTTTGATGAGGTTGACCTTGTGATAAGCCTCCTAACATAGGTTATTGGAGACTTGGGAGAAGCTTATTTTGATGTTCCTTCTCCTTCATTTTTGTTTAGAGGGGTTTCCTTGTCTTATTTCTTTGGTGAATCCTCAATGAAAATTGGAGTTTTAGTGGGGGTTTGAGGTCTTCCTTGTCTAATACTAGTGTTCTTTCTTGTCTTGAAGTACAATGGGGTTTGTCTTTGCCTCTTCACTTTTGATTTGACAGGTGTACTTAGGGCAGTAAGAGTAGTTTTTGGCTCTTTCTCTCAGTAGGTTGTGGAGATACCCTTGGTGATTCTTCTTCCTCTCTATCTTGAGCTACAACCCTCTATTCATCCTTCTGTCCTTTTTCCTCTTTTCCATTTTCTTTCTCATCCTCTTCCTTGTCTCCTCCTTCCTCTTCTTTTTCTTCCTCTATTTCTTCACTCTGCTCATATGTTTCTTCTTTTGTTCCCTCCTCTCTCTCTTCTTCATTTTCATCCTTTGTTTCTTCTCCTTTTTTCTTCCATGTTTCTTCTTCTCCTTCACTAGCAGTAGGGCTTCTATCATATTCAATATCTTGAATTGCTCCTTCTGCTTGCATGCCTGTAAATGTTGTCCATGCAATAGGGACTATTAAGTTTTATAGAGCATCTTCAAGGATGAGTTTTATTAACCCATTATGGGCTAGTTGCTGATGTTTTCCGTCTTGCACTTTGATGTTCATATCTATCATGGATTGTAGAAGGAAATAGGGTATACTCAATCTGTTATGAGGAGGTGTGTTCTCTCCAAATCTTAGTTCTTAGAGGAGTCTGAAGTTGTATCCATAGACTACACTGTATCTCCCTTCACATGAAATATATTTGATGAGGTGGTAACTGACTTTATTCCAAGGGTATGGAATTCTCTCCCTTCTAAGAAAATTTTTGTCCTCTATTGGTTCTTCTCCTTCCAAAAAGAAGCTTTTCTTTGCAAGGGTGTTGTTACCCTTGTCTTATTTTCTCCATGGTAACCCTAGGGGGAGTGTAGTGGTTCTTCTTATAACCTCAGGGGTAATTGCTATTGATAACCCCTTCACCATAGCAGTGGCATTGGTCCTAGTGAGGGGTATGAGTGAGAGGGAAAATTCTCTAGCCACATCATCATTGCATCCTCTCATCCTCTCAAAGAACCCCATCCATTGATGCCTTGTAAAAATTTCCACCACAGGAGGATGCTAGTGGATCCTTGTTGTGTTTGTGGTTTCTCTCCTGTTGAAACCTCCTATCATATTTCCTCGGTAATTGTCAAGGCTTGTTTGGATATAGCTCAAGAATTGTGGTAGGTGAGGAAGTTTTGGATTTTAACTTTTAGTGACATGCAATACTGTCCTATCTTGAGATGCACTGCAAATTCCTAACCAAATTGAGGATTTCATTTTTTTCAAATGGAAAATATGGGAGCTATGGATCCTACCTTAGTTTGCTACGTTCTGGTGAGGATAACCCTTGACTTGACCTCCCTTGATTCCCACTGATAGCTTTGTAGGTTGATTCCTCTATATCCTGTAGGCTTCCTGTAGGTTTCATGCGTTGTAGATGCTGATTGTTTCTTGCAGGTGCTATTTCAGGAAGGTCGAGAGCAACCTCTTCGTTCGATGAATCCTCAAAGTTGCCTTTGCTTTCTTCGTATGGAAATCATTGTTTTATTCCCATTTATGGATGATTGTGTGGGATGGTATACTAGCTGGCTAAGTACGAGCACCTCCTTTTGGACTGTTGGTCCCACTATCAGTCCATCATTCCACCTCACCTCATAATTATCACCCACCCCTATCCTTTGTAACTCAACCATTTTTGGTTTTTGGTTTTATTCCCTTTTTCTTTTGACTTGACTTTTGCCACGTGTGGAGTGGTCTAACTCTTTTCTTCTCATCGACTAGCCGAAGGTGGCCAAGTTAACTAGCCACCTTTACTTATAAAATCAACTCTCACATAATCCTACAACTTTGATCATATCTTACTAATGAGAGAGCATGAGTAAGATGGCATACCCGTGGGTAAAGTGCTTCATTGATGATGCAAGTTAGGGAGTGGTGCCTCTTTGATGTTCTTTTCAATCTGCATAGTTTCACTATGTATTTGCCTCTTTTGATGCTTTGTCCCTTTATATGTGCAGGTGTTGGACCTTATTGTTGGTGATATTCTTGTTGTTGCTTAGATATGGAGGAGCTTCTTCATCCTTGTAGTTCGTGTTCTGAAGATGTTTGCAATCTCTGTGGTTTCCTTTGTGGGATAGGCTGCTACAAGCTTTCCTATAGGATGTCTACAAGATGTCTTGTAGCTGCCTCTCCCTTAAACTTTCATATTTTTCCTCAACTCTAAAGCATAATGGGTGTTGAAATGAGTGGAGAAGGGTGGTATGGAATGGTAGGCGAGGGATGTTGCCTTTGGGTATGGTTCCTCTTTCCCTCTTTTCTCTCTCTTCTGTTTTTTGTTTTTGTTTTTGTAATCTATATTTTTGAATTGATTTCTTTGATGGATGTAGGGGCAACATCGTGATGAAAGGAATGGCTATGGTGTGGTGAGGTATGGTTTTTCAAACAGACACATGCTTGTGTCATCACCTTGCTCTCCAACTACCCTTCTTTTGGCTTTCAAGGTCATTGTCATTCTGATTCGGATTTAAATAGGAACGCAACAAATTACAGAGATAACCATAAACACAGATATGCAATAGAAATAATACTTCATTTCATTAATGTAAAATACTGAAATATGCTTATAGACAGAAATGGAAATAAACCAGCGAGGGCGATGGTAGCTTATCTCTAAGAAGAGATGTGGCGGCTACATGCCTCTGAACTATGTTACAATGAGGCTCGAAGGCATATTTTTTGTTGAGAAACAATGGAAAACCCTTAACATCCCAAAACCTAACCCTAGAAGACGAAATGCCAAATTGTCGCCTCGTTTTGGGTAAGTTGGTACATCAACTTCCCAGGGTCGTAACATTGGCACCCAATCTTCATTTGACGTGTACAATAGCTTGTTACAAATATCTATCCGAGCAATACAACTTTGGGAAGAGCAACATCGGTCCATGGACCCATGTTGCTCCCAGATTTCCCAAAAAACCTTGTTTAGGGCCTCAAAACAGCTTTGGATGTTCAGGACCCAAAAAAATGCTAAAAATAGTAAATTGTGCTACAATTACGGAAACTAAAAAACTGAAAGAGACAATTGTGGGGGTCCAAGGGGGATAGGTGGGTGGCCAACAACATCCACCTAGATCATTCCTCCCCCCTTAGGAAGCAATGGTCCCCATTGCGTTGACTTCCTCCATCTACTGAGCTTGGTCCCTGGTGAGCTGTTTTGCAATCTTTGATGTGTCCAATAATGGTGGGAAGCATGGACGAGGGTGTTACACATTGAACACTCGATGCAAGTGAAGGAATGGAGGAATGTTGTGCTCTAAAGCATTGTTTCCCACAGCCTTGGTAATGCTGTAAGGACCATGTCAAAGTGTTTTGAGCTTCTGATGGGATCTTGTCAGGCGTTCTTTTTGCAGATGCAACCGGACTTTGTCTCCCACCTGAAACTTGTGTGGTACCCCTGTGGGTGAGGAGAAGTTGTTCCTGTGTTCTATCACGACCATATCCCTTTGCTGCTGCTACTATGTGGAGGAACCCTTTGCAGGGGTCATGGATGTGGCTATGATATTCCCCTTACTCTCGGAGTGAACTAGATAGAAAATGAATTTCCTAGTCTAGGAGGTGATCTTGCTACATTTCTTAGCAGAGATCAAAGAGGTGGTAGTAGGTTGGGCTACCTTCGGTATCCTGTATAATGAATTACCCAAGGTAATAATAACATTGTGAGGCCTTGACTCATACACCACATTTTGCCTCCATAAGTATGGCTATCCAAATATTACATCACAAACATCCAGAGGTGCAACATCACACAATACCTCGTCTGTGAAGGGTTTGCTGCTATAGGGAAGGTGGCACTGTGGGTGAACTCGGAGATCTCGTCCTTGGTGAAGCCACCCGATACTGTACAGTTGCAGGTGTGGTGTAGTCAGTAGGCCCAACTGCTTCACGACCTCTACTGAAATGATATTCTTTTGGCTACCACTGTCGATAATGAATTTTAGCGATGAACCCTTCACCCACATCTGTGAGTGGAAAAGACGCTCCCCTTCTGGATCTTGGCAGTGGCAATAATGACATTGGGCTTCACATCAATGATATGCTCCCCTTTGCCATTCCCATCGTTGGGTTTTGACTCAAGGTCGAAACATGCATCTGATTTGGAAGCCTTCAACTTGGCCATCAACGATTGCTTGGTCCGACACTCACTTATGTTGTGAGTGGGGTTCTTATGGAAATCACACCACTTTCTTGTGTCCTTCTTCGACTTCGTGGTATTGTTATTTTCTTGTAGCTTCGATGGGTTGTCTTGGGTCACCCCGCCTTGGCTTTGTCCTTTGGTCTTCAGATTCGTAGATCCAAAGTCTTGCTTCTTATGTTTAAACTTCTGCTTGATTTTGATAGCATATCGGTACATCGTGCTGAGTGAGTAGATGTTCAGGAACTCCATCTTTTCCTAGATGTATCTGTGTAGGCAGCCATGATATTTGAGTACCAAGTGTAACATAGAATCTTTGATACCCAACTGTGTGCAAAGGGTATGAAAAATGTTTGTGAACTCCGACACATCTTGGTCCCTTCCCTGCCACAGTGGTCCAGTTTATGTATTTGTCCTCATAGCTTTTGACAGGGTAGTACTACTCCTTGATGGCATCCCGGAAGGAATTCCAAGTGGGTGCGGCTGAAAATAGTGAGCATGTAATTTCATCCTTCTGCTCGCAGTAGGTTACCCACCTATCCTTGACATGGGGGACTGCTTTGAGAAGAGTGAAAATAATATTTTCCTGACTGGAAAAATCATGAACAAAAAAATACCCTTCTAGGAGATTTAACCATCTATCTACGGAATCTGCCTCTACTTGACCCTCGAACATGGGGATTTTAAAATTACATTGTACCTTAAAGGGCATGGCATTTCCAGAGTAGCTTTTGGAAGCTGATGCGTCGCCCCTGGGTAGCCGAAGAAGGATCTGGGCAAAGGTGTCCATCATCACGTTCCTTTGTCGCTTGAGGGCTTCTTTGAGCAAGATTTTGATAGGATCTACTTCCCCTTGTCTTTCTTTTCATCCGCCATGGGAGGCCATCAGGATTTGCGAGGTTGGTCTTGCAAAGTTTCTACCAGTTCAACCCCTAACTCCTTATATCCCAACCTTGTTGGGGACATGCAAAGAAAAATAGAGAAAAAGCAGACCGCTCTGATACCACTGATCTGAATTTAAACAGGAATGCAACAAATTACAAAGATAACCATAAACATAGATATGCAACAAAAATAATACTTCATTTCATTAATGTAAAATACTGAAAGATGCTTACAAACAGAAATGGAAATAAACGAGCTAAGGCGATGGTAGCTTATCTCTAAGAAGAGATGTGGCAGCTACATGCCTCTAAAGTGTGTTACAATGAGGCTCTAAGGCCTATTTATTATTGAGAAACAATGGAAAACCCTTAACATCCCAAAACCTAACCCTAGAAGATGAAATGCCAAATTGTGGGCCTCGTTTTGGATAAGTTGGTACATCAACTTCCCGAGGTCATAACTTTGGCAAACGATCTTCGTTTCACAAGTACAATAGCTTGTTAGAAAGATCTATCTGAGCACTACAACTTTGGGAAGAGAAATATCGGTCTATGGACCCATGTTTCTCCAATATGTCCCAAAAAACATCGTTTAGGGCCTCAAAATGGCTCTGGATGTTCAGGACTCGAAAAAATGCTAAAAATAGTAAATTGTGCTACAATTACGGAAACTAAAAACCTAAAAGAGACAGTTGTGGGGGTCCAAGGGGGATAGGTGGGTGGCCACCAACATCCACCTGGATCATTCCTCCCCCCTTAGGAAGAAATGGTCCCCATTGCATTGAGTTCCTCCATCTGTTGAGCTTGGTCCCTGGTGAGATGTTCTACAATCTCTGATGTGTCTAGTAATGGTGGGAAGCATGGTCGAGGGCGTTCCAGATTGAACACTCTATGCAAGTGAAGGAATGGAGGAATGTTGTGCTCCAAAGCATTGTTTCCCACAACCTTGGTAATGTTGTAAGGACCATGTCAGAGTAGTCTGAGCTTCTGATGGGCTCTTGTCAGGCGTTCTTTCTGTAGATGCAACCAGACTTTGTCGCCCACCTGAAACTTGTGTGGTACCCTTGTGGGTGAGGAGAAGTTGTTCTTGTGTTCTATCATGACTGTATCCCTTTGCTACTGCTTCTACATGGAGGAACCCTTCGCGGGGGTCATGGATGTGGCTACGATCTTCCCCTTACTTTGGGAGCGAACCAGACAACAAATGAATTTCCTAATCTGGGAGATGATCTTGCTGCATTTCTTAGCAGAGATCAAAGAGGTGGTAGTAGGTGGGGCTACCTCCAGTATCCTGTATAATGAATTACCCAAAGTGATAATAACATTGCGAGGCCTTGACTCATACACATTATGTCGCCTCCATAAGTATGGCTAACTAGATAGTACATCACAAACATCCAGAGGTGCAACATCACACAAAACCTCATCTGTGAAGGGATTGATGTTGTAGGGAAGGTGGCACTACTGGCGAACTCGGAGATCTCATCCTTGGTGAAGCCACCTGATACTGTATGGTTGCGGGTGTGGTGTAGTCGGTAGGCCCATCCGCTTCACGACCTCTACTGAAATGAGGTTCTTTTGGCTATACCACTGTCGACAATGAATTGTAGCGAGGAACCCTTCACCCTCATCTGTGAGTGGAAAAGACGATTCCCCCAACTCTGGATCTTCAGGCTCATTCTTCTGTATCTTGGCAGTGGCAACAACGACATTGGGCTCTGCATCAATGATCTGCTTCCCTTTGCAATTCCCCTTGTTGGGTTCTGACTCAGGGTCGGAACGTGCATCTGATTTGGAAGCCTTCAACTCAGCCACCAGCGACTGTTTGGTCCGACACTCACTTATGTTGTGAGTGGGGCTCTTATGGAAATCACACCATTTTCCTGTGTCCTTCTTCAACTTCGTGGTATTGTTCTTTTCTTGTAGCTTCAACGGGTTGTCTTGGGTCACCACGCCTTGGCTTTGTCCTTTGGTCTTCAAATTCACAGATCCAAAGTATCACTTCTTATGTTTAAACTTTTTCTCGATTTTGACAACATATCTGTTGTCCAGATAAATCATTCTTGCAGACAAGGCCAATCTCCCTAATATCAATAGATATCTAGCAACAAGCAGGACAAGCAAATATACCTTTCTCTAAACATATTGCCATTCATTTATTAAAAATAAAAGGTGTTTTAGACCCTACCTTAATTCCAACGCTAGTTTGTGGCAGCCATGCTCCAACAGCTTTGAAAGAGTTTCTTTTAAGAATTTGCAATCACAAACAAGTACACATCAAATAACACCTACATAGCTAATATAATAAATCATGTTCATCAAGGTGATCAAGGAATCCATGAAATAAACCATAAAACATAGCTTATTGAGAAAAATAAACTTGATTGTATTAACTTTGAAATAGAAGAACTTTACAACCTTTGGTGCCTTGATGTTGTACAAGCTCTTCCCAGGGTCCAAACAGGAATCTCCTCTATTTTGCCAAGCCTCACTCTCTTCCAAATGAGATCAAAAGGTACGTAATCTCTCCTCTCAAAAGCTCAATTAGGAAGACTAAGTTCCAGCAGCATTACCCTAAAAAATATTCAGCTTTCAACCTCCCAAGTAACCAACCCAATGCTTCATTTTATAGTGCAAGGGAAGGATGTTATAGGTCCACCATTGAAGGGATAGAGCCCTCCTTCAAAGGGATAAGCTCCTCACATCAAGGGGTTAGCTCCTTAAGGTATGGGATGCATGAACCCTCAAGGAGAGAACTTGCCACCTCAAGATTCCCTCTAGAAGCTTCCAGAAATGACTCAAAGTGAGTTTTTAAGAATGTACTTGCACCTTTTTAACTTTTACAGGGGTCTGCACCCATAACACAGATATAGAGTGGTCAGGTGCGCAGGGGACATGACCAGTAGGTGCGGGACCGCCGGTAATGCTAAGAGAAAGTGGAGAACCAGAGTTTTAGAGATTTTTAAGGTCTTTCTCTTATTTTCCAGGCTTGATATGAAGAACTGAGGTTTAAGACATGCAAAGGAGGAAGGTATGAGTGATGATAGACTCACACTAATTGCAGAATGTCAAGGTGACAATTTTTGTGCAACAGATTGCCCCCTAAAGTGTGAAGTGTGTAATAGATGAGGATGGTTTTTGTCATCTAAGAAGAGTGAAGTACTTTATCATTTCAAGGATCTTCTTGTGGACACCCCAGTCGGAACCTGTAAAAACATTCAATGCAA
>APFE031189643.1:47866-78605 GCA_000404065.3 Pinus taeda
ACATCTATAGCATCCATGTAATCATCATCTTCAAAAGCCATTAAAAGTTTATAATTATTACCTCGTTCATCTTCATCACTATTTGAAAATCCATCACTATCTTCATGAGTGTAATAGCTTTTCTTGCTTGCATTCTGTTTCTTGTTCCATCTAATATATTCTTTCCCCTTGTCAATCTTGTCCTTATAAGGACATTTGGCAGCATAGTGATTGAATCTTCCACAAGCAAAGCATTTGAAAGGTAACTTACCTTGGAATCTTCCAGTACCCCGTTGAAGGTTCTTGACAAAATTAGATTATTCCTCTTCTTCTGATACGTGACCTGATTCATAGTAATCTTCTTTGCCTGAAGCCTTGAAAGCAGCTTCTCTCCTGTCTGATGGTCCTCCTTTCCTCATTTCATAAGCAGTCAGAATTCTGTGCAGCTGTGAGATGGTAAGATTTCGTAGATTCTCCTTTTCTTCTATTGCAGAAACTTTAGATTCAAACCTAGGAGACAAAGATCTTAGAACTTTTTCAACCACAAAAACCTCTTTTATTTCTTCATCCAATTTTTTCATACAATTGACAATCTCATCTACACGAAGGAAATAGTTAGCCACACTTTCATCATTATGCACTCTAAGATTTTCATACTGAATTCTGAGGATTTGAAGTTTTGCTCGTTTTACCTGATCATCTCCTTCATAGCTTAGTACAATCTTGTCCCATATTTCTTTTGCGGATTTATACTACATAACCTTGACAAATTCGGATTGAGATAAACATCCTAATAGAGTATTGAATTCCTTTGCATTTGTTTCATATTTCTTCTTCTCAGCCGGATCTGTAGGAGTTGCTGATGGAAAATTATACCCTGTATCTATGATATCCCAGACTTCTGTACCAAAAGATTGAAATTAGGCAGTTACTCTTACCTTCCAATATATGAAGTTTGTTCCATCAAAAATCGGTGGCCTGATCGATGCTTCTCTCTCGTAGTCGCTCATGATGATGGATCTTCCTTCAAGTGATCAAGCTTCTTCAGAAGGACCTGCTCTGATACCAATTATTGGAAATAATACTGAGAAGGGGGGTGAATCAGTATTATCAAGTAAAATATTCCTTTTTCAAATCCAAGTGATATATGCTACTTCAGTTAATTAAACCTGCAACTATGTAGAAGGAAACCCGCGTATACTATGCAAACTTATAATTTACTTTATCTTTCAGATGTTGATTGTTAGTCTGTGTATCAAATAACCAATAACCAGAAACAGTAAAACAGAGCAGAAGACAATCACACACAAGAACACAAGATATAAGGTGGAAACCCAATGTGGGTGAAAACCACTTGCTGCAATTCGACTTTATCTTCTCTTTAATTAGAAACTTCTTTTTACAATTGTATTGGTGCAATCCTTTACCAATACGCAGGCTGCAACCTGCAGAGAGCTAGAACCTTCTCTCGTTTTCCAGGTTCTCCTTGAAGGGAGCTATAACCCCCCTTAGCTCTTACACTAGCCAAGATAATAGTACGTAGGTGTTGGCCTATAGAAGGCTACAACCTTCTCTTTCTTCTAGGGACCACGTTTCATAAATTTTCAGACTGGATCCATGAACATCAATCAATCATTAAGAATTTCTGCATCAAACAATCTCCTTTTCACCAATAGGACTGAATCAAGTAGACACTTCTCTGACAGCTGTATCAAATCACAGTAACAGTAACCACACACCAAATTGAAACCCAGAACAGATACTATCATCAAGCTTAAAGATTATGACCCATCAATAGAACTTATCTTTTCCTTAGCGCTAGGTTCCTTTTTAATACCAGATCCCATATCTGCCCATAAACCCAATCATAGTATTCCAGATTAGCACTTTTATTAGATATTCATAACATTCATGATACTTGCGCAAATGATCTCCTCCTCTTTTATAGTCTTAGCTTTCACAATAACACAGTCCAAAACCATAATAAACAATACCAGTGAACCCAATACTTGGATCAACACTTTTGGATGCAATACCACGGACAAAAACCATAGGATAAAAAATTGTCGGACTAATACCACTGAACACCATGAAATGCGTGAACTTTTCCACATGAAATAAACTTTTCTCCAAATGAAAAAAACTTTTTTTTGCATAAATGTCCGTGAAATTTTCTCACACATGAAATAAACTTTTCTCTGCATAAAATTTCGTGAACTTTTCTCCACATGAAATAAACCTTTCTCTGCATAAAATTCCGTGAACTTTTCTCCACATGAAATAAACTTTTATAAACTTTTCTCTGCATAAAATTCCGTGAACTTTGTTGCACTATAATTTATCATCTGAGATGAGTGGGTTGCCATCAAGTACAACATATGTATCATAATGCCAACATAAGACTTGCAAATGAGGAAGGTATGAGTGATGATAGACTCACACTAATTGCAGAATGTCAAGGTGACAATTTTTATGCAACAATATCGGTACGTTGTGCCGAGTGAGGAGATGTTTAGGAACTCCATCTCTTCCTAAATATATCTGTGTAGGCAACCACAATATTTGAGTACCAGATGCAACTTAGAATATTTGATACCCACTGTGTGCGAAGGGTATGAAAAATGTTTGTGAACTCCGACACATCTTAGTTCCTTCCCTGCCACAGCATGGTCCAGTTTATATATTTGTACTTGTAGCTTTTAACAGGGTAGTACTGCTCCTTGATGGCATCCCAGAAGGAATTCCAAGTGGGTGTTGCTAAAAATAGTTAGCCCGTACTTTCATCCTTCTACTTGCAGTAGGTTTCCCACCTGGAAAAATCATGAACAGAAAAATACCCTTCTAGCAGATTTAACCATTTATCTATGGCATTTGCATCTATTTGACCCTTGAAGATGGGGATTTCAAAATTAACTTGTACCTTAAAGGGCATGGCATTTCCAAAGTAGTTGTTGGAAGCCAATGTATTGCCCCTGGGTAGCCACTAAAGGATATGGGAAAATTTTTCCATCATCGCATTCCTTTGTTGCTCGAGGGCTTCTTCGAGCAAGATTTTGATAGGATCTCCTACCCCCTCATCTTGCTTTTCATACACCATGGGAGGCCATCAAGATTTTCGAGGTTCGTCTTGCAAAGTTTTGACCAGTTCAAGCCCACTTCTTACATCCCGACCTCATTGGGGACATGCAAAGAAAAGTAGAGAAAAAGAAGACCACTTTGATACCGCTGATTCGGATTTAAACATGAAGGCAACAAATTACATAAATAACCATAAAAACAGAGATGCAATGGAAATAATACTTCATTTCATGAATGTAAAATATTGAAATATGCTTACAGACAGAAATGGAAATAAACCAGCTACATGCCTCTGAACTGTGTTACAATGAGTCTTGTGATGAGCCCCAAAAATGGATAATTATATGGGCTCATTCAGCCTCCTAATTCGAATTAATCCACCATTCTCATTCATTTATTGCATGTTTTTGATTATATTTATTCTAATAGAGTGAATTGGGTTAGTCATTATGCTAACAAGTCTAATGTGTGCTTTGTGTAGTCTTTTTCGTCAATTTGGAGACAAAATCAAAGGTTTAAATGAGCATTTGGCAGCCAAATTCGTGGAGAGGATTTTTAGGAAGGTGTCCCCTTCATTTATGGGCCCTTACCTTGAATTCTCCACCATCAGCTCGGAGTTCAAGGGCCACCAAATCAATTATCACAAGGGCAGCCAAGCAAGTCAAGTAGGACTACTGTTAACTACAAGTTTTGGGCAGCCGAGTCCCTAAAGTTTAAGAGGACTGTTGGGGTCCTCAATTTGTATAAATAAGAAGGCTTAGAGCCTCATTTGGGTTATCCAGTAGTTAGTCACTTTGTAGGTAGAAGTTAGCTAGTTTGTAGTTCGATTTTAGTCAGTAGATTAGCTTTGCATTTTAGCACATTTTCAAGCTCTCCCTTGTGGACAGTTTTTGATGTAACTCTTCTTTTCTTGCTCAATAAATGTGAATCCATCTTTTCACCAGCTCTAAATCTCTCTTAGGAGGCTGTATCTCTTGGGGTTGGGCCCATCTCAAGTGCCCAACACCTCCTTTGTTTACTTTCATGTGTCTTTGCTGCATTCTTAGAATAAAATCTGCTATTTAGATTTAAATCTTGTTTTGTTATTTAGGTTGCCTTTTATGGTTAAAGTAGCTTTTGATGTTTAGATTGAGTTGGTAGGTTATTAACATAGAAAAAGCTTTAGAAAAAGGCAAACAATCACCTTTGGTTTCACCTCTCCCTCATAGGATCAGGGGCTAGGATCAAAGTGACATTGCTGCCCCAAAAAACACTATTTTTGCTTTGCCATGCAATCACTAGTGTACTATTTTTGTTTGTAGAAGTTGGTTACATGTTTAGATCTTTGAATGCTTCATTGCATAGTTAATATACATGGTTTTCTTGCAAATAAAGCTTCTGTTCATTCTCTTTACTATTATCTAGATCAGATTAGGTTGGCATAACTAGGTCATAGGTTTTCTAAGTGCTTGTTTGTTTAGTTTGAAAAATAACTTGCAGAGCGCCTTTCATACTTCTCCATCTACCCATACTCTATCCAACCTACCTGCTTCATCCTCCATTTCAGATCCTTGCCTTACCTTTGCCACATTCCCTCATGTTGACCTACTTTCCACATTATTATGTAGCATTGCCTTATCTCTCCTTGAACAAATCTAACCATCCTCACCACCCCTCAACTCCATCCACCAAGTCTTGAACTCCCATACACCCCTATTTCACCTCCATACTCATTCCTCCACCCTTTTCCCTCCATCCATGCTCCAAAATCCCATTTTGAAACATCTTGTAGAAAATTACAGAACATTTTGTAGAAATTCCAGAACATCCTGTAGAACCCCTGCAGACTTCCTGTAGAAGCTCACGAATGAGGTTTCTTGATAACCAAACTCTGTGAAACTCTTTGGAAGGGTGCTAGGGACCACTTAGGCCCTCTTAGAACCTTCCCAACCTTCTGTAAGCATTTCCTCTCGCCAATCCACCTCTGCACAGTCAAAAACCAATTAAAAGCACATGCATGATAGTTCTAACAACTTATTAAAAATACAAAAAGATGTTTTTTTTTTTCAGATGTTACTATAGAAGTAGCTTAGACACATGCATTTTACCTTCCTAGAAGTCAATGCTATCTCTTTTAGTAGCTTGCATCCTCTTTCTTGCATCAGTAGGGCTAGCTGATAAAATTAGGGTTTGCTAGGGTTTACGTTTCCTTTCAACTTTCCAGTTTCTTTTTGCAAGTAGATTAGCCCTCTTTGAGTTAGCTTTCGTCCATTAGTTTAAAAGCTTCTTCTGAGAGCTCATAGAAGTTGGCTTAAGTTCCTAGCGGACTTGTGCCAGCTGATCAAGTGACAGCTGTGGCAAGAGCTAATACTTGTGCATACAGCATCATCGCTTCCAAGTTTGTTACGAACTACCAGGTTGATAAAATTAAAGAAGGGAGTTCCAGGGGTTGCAACATTATTGTTGCAATACTAGGGCCCACCATCTTTTTGGCTCCGTTGCCGGGGAAGCGTCAGAGTATTGGTGATTATTTCTTTTCTTCCATTTTCTCCCACAACCTTCTGCTAAGTAGTTTATTTCATTTCCATTCTGCAATTTCATTTTCGCAAAAGTAGAGTAGACATTTCCTGCTTTCATAGATTAGCATCTCAATTCTGCAAACGTAGCTTAGCATTTCAATTCTGCAATTTCATTTGAGCAAAATAGATCAGTCCTTTCCTTATTTCATTTCAATTCCACATTTTCATTTTAGCAAGATAGTTAGTTGCAATTCAATCTATTTTAGTTTTGTAGGTACAAGAAAAAAAAGAACAAAAATCAACCAAAAAAATTTTCTTTCATGCCTTAAAGCAGTAGAGATAAGTTAGAAAAATGATTGCACAACACCCCCACTGTTTCACACAGCCAACCTTCTCTCTTCTTCAATGGCTGTGATTAAAGAACCCTTAGGTGGACAGCAAAACATATTTGAAGAACCTCTAGGGGAGAAGAAGAAGAAAACATTCCTCTGGAGCAAATGGCTACAAACAGAAATGTTGAGAGTAGTACCTTATCCAAAAATGAATTTGCAAATCAGATGGAAGATTTCAAGAGTGATATGAGGCAGTTTCTTGCCATGCAGCTGGATACCTTACAGATCCAAAGGAAGCAAGAGGAAGTCAAGAGGGCTTTGGTAATCTGTTGTCCCAGGTGCACTAGAAAGCATCCTAGGAATGAATGTCCAATGCACTCCCCAGAAGTGTGTTTTCTCTGTGAAGAATACCATCCTACAAATCAGTGCCCTTGCTTGCCTGGACTTAAAGCTGCATATATGAACCAAAGGAGGCCAGATGAACCCATACCCTACCAGCAGGGAATGCAAGGGACATCCCAGACCTATTATGACCCCTATCAAGCCACTTCCATGCCTTCTTGGGGTCCATCTGCTCATCTTTCCTGGTTCACACCTCCTCCTTGTTCCTTCACAGATCCATATTATGCCCAACCAGATGCTCATTCGTTTCACTTTTATGCTCAGCCACAACCTCAGTGGAATGCACCTCATCAGTGGTGGAGGCCCCAGTACAACACTCCTCTCGCTCATTTTCCTCCACTGCCTGCTCAACCGCAACCATCGCCTCCTACTCTACCAAGGCAACCCAAATGCCTACCCAACCACAACCCCATCCACATCCATCTCAAAAATACGCCTCCACTCAACTACCCGTACCACCATTCCCAAAACCATACAATGGAGTAGCTCAACCCAATTTCAAAGCTGAGGCACAACATGTCCAAATGACTCCTCTTGAGCTCAATGATCTTCACCATAACCCAAGAAGAGTATTGCAAAAAAGAGATTATCTTGAAAGCATTGAAGGACCAAAACCAGTAAAAGAAGATTCAAAAGAGGATAACAAAGAACCATGGGCTGCACTTGATGAAGAGAAGACATCAAAATCAGAGATTGAGAGTGCTCCCTCATGGTTATCATCAAATCCTCTATGTATTCAAGAGAAAACTTGGTAAAAAGAGGAAGATGAGAAGGTCATGGTAGAAGGTGACATTAAGAATGATCCAGATCAGCAAAAGGATCAAGGATATCAGAGCTATATAGAGATATGGTTCCAGATGGTCACTAAGTTGTAGCAGTACTCTCTTCCTCAGCTGTGTTTGACCCTTTCAAAGTCAAATCATTTGGTCTCTGAACTCCGGATAGTTATCAAAGCATGCATTTCGAGCCTCCGCATCATTTTGTCTCTAATCTTGATGTGCACATGGCTCCATTGGAAGTGTTCTTATACTTGAAAATGATTTTGTTTTTCAAGTAGGGTAGGGTAAAAAAAAAAAAAAAGAAGAGAAAAAATTGAAAATAAGAGGAAAATAAAGATCTAAGGTGAAAACCTCCTCGGAGGCGCCTCAGATCGGCTCATTGATTGAAAACATCCATGAGGCTGTCAATAGGTTGAAAAAAAAAGAGAAAATAAAAAAAGAATAAGATCCCTGGGTAAAAACCTCCCTTGGAGGTGCCTAGGGCAGGCAATTAGGGTGAAAACCTCCATGAGGCGCCCTAGTTGTTTTCAAAAAAAAAAAAAGAGAAAAAAAGAAGAAAAGAGAAAAAGAAAAAGTAAACCTAATTTCCATTGAATAATTGCAGGATGCAAGAAGGACATTGCAGGTCGGGAGGATCGCTCAAAACAAAGACAAAGGAAGTTCTGGGTTTTCTATAGGAAGCTATAGGCATTTCTACAGGAAGTTCTGTATTTCTACAAGAAACATCCTATAGAACCTTCAAGCGAGCCAGATTTGATTTTGAAATGGAATCTAAAGCTTGGAATCTATTAGTTAGGCCTGCAAGCATCCATGTTTCCATTCCTCACCCCTTTCCATCATTTTTTCCACCTCATTGTGCTTCTTTTACGAAAATTGTGTTTTCTATAGGAAGTTCTGTGTCTTCTATAGGAAGCTTACAAAAAAGCCAAATTGATCTCCGAAGAGGACCTGAAGGCTGGGAATATGTCCATGAGGCCTACACACATCCATTTTTCCATCCCTCACCTTTCTCCACCATTTTTTCCACCTCATTGTGCTTCTTTTATGAAAACTGTTTTCTACAGGAAGTTCCTGTAGAAATTACAAGAAGCTAAAAATGGATTGCAAAAAGGTAGTTTGGCGAACATGATAGCTTCCTCAAAGGTTCAGAAGTCCTCCTGCAATTTTTAGACTCCTCCTCCATCATCTCTGTGCCTGCATCACAGCCCAAGCTCAGTTTTTCTTTCCATGAAAAAACTTACAAAATGCTTTGAAGAAAAAATACATAGAACAGAATTTGTTTTTTTCCATAACTTGAAAACCATGCATCCATTTACAAAACCGTTTTACAGGGAGTTGTATAGGGATGATGGCAACATGCTTGAGCAATTTTAGCCAATTTTAGTGCATGGTTTTCAAGAAATCAGCCTCCATCACCTTCAGCCATTTTTGCATTTTCTCCATATCTGTGCATTTGTTTCCAAACCTGTTTCATGGGGAGATGCATATGGATGATAGTAACCTACCCAAGCAGGTTCAGCCAATTCCGATGCACGGTTTCTGAGAAATTGATCTCTGTAATTTTCATCCATTTCCTGTTTTCCTCGAAATATGTGCATCCATTGATCGCGATTTTGCTATCGGAGGTGCATAATGATGATAGGAACATACTCAGCAAGTTTCAGATCGATCCAATCTATCGTTCGGGAGCAATGGCGAAAACAAGTTTCGGTCCTATGAAAATTCAACAACAGCAGCTTGAGGGTGCAGATCTGAACGTGAAGCCAGCTCCTATAGCATGGATCTGGCCAAAGGATACCTGCACAAGAAAAAATAGCCATGAATCAGCCACCAAGCCATCATGCAACCAGAAAAACCAGTGCATGCAGCAAATGAAAGGCCACAACACCTCACAGCAACCATTCGACTTGCAGGTATGTGTCTAAACCAGCTCCTCTATTTGTATCAATATGATTCAAAAGTGCATAACGAATTAAGTGGTCGGATTAAGCCGATAGTTCCTTGTGCAATTCTCTAGCAATCAGCCATGAATTATCCAGCGTACGTGTTAGACAACTCATGTGAAATTAAAAAAAAAAAAAAAGGTAGTGGTAGACGTGTTAAACTCCAGCGCAGAGGACATCAAATGATTAACAGATAAAAGAGAACATACAGTTCATAACATCACTGCAGTTCGACTAAAGACAACACACAGTTTTGCCACCTCACCACAAGTCATGCAACAATTAAAGAACGCTCGGCTGAAACTCACAAACTGTTGTTCATTTGCACTTGCCACATCCTCAACTGAAGTTTGCACAAAATGATTAACTAGTCATCCTCCACCAGTTTCTCTACCTGTATTTGAGATTCTACTGCGTATCAGGCTTGCTCAGAGGTGCAGGGGCGCTCTACAGGCGTTTCTATAGGAAGTCTTCTACAGGAAACACATAAAACAACCATGCAGAAAGAAAACCTGGGATTTTCAGTGAAGTTCAAGCTCAAAATGAGGTAGGATCGGGGAAACTTCTTTGTGCATGATTTGTTGGTGCAAAATGGTGAATTGAACATGACATTAAATTGAAAAATGAGAGCAAAAAGTCTGCCTGTGCATTGAGAACAGTGGAAGTCTGCCTGTATGATTCAATGAGTTTACCCATTCTTTTCTTCTGCTTTCGAAATCCCCTCATCAGTTTTAAAAAGAAAAAGAAGAAAATAAAAAATTCCCTTGCAAGGAAGACATGCAGCAGACCAACCTGTGTGTGGAAAAACCCGAATTTACATATCTATCAATGTGTGAGAAAACTAGTGTCCTTATGCTCTACTCTGTGAAAATTTTCTTTCATAAACAGACAGACCAATTCGAGGTGACAGCAGTTTTAACACAAGCGAATTACTGCCATTTGATGTTGTAAAGAGCACATGAAAAATTCCTTCTTGGGTTCAAAAAAGACCGAATTCAGTTGTCTTCTATTTTAGTGATTGACTGTGTTTTTTCCACTTGAGCATTTTCTCTTTTTTGGTTAAGACACAAACTCAACACCATGCCAATTGAAGAAATTGAGAAGAACATTGATAAGGGAGCACAAGACATTCAAACAGAGGGCAAAACAGAGGAAGAATAGAAGGAAAAAGAGGAATTTGACATGACCACTGAGCATGAGACAAAAAAGGACACAACAACAAAAATAGAGAGGGCGAAAAAGGAAAAAGGTTGGGAAGAAAAAAGGCCAAGAAAGCCCAAATGAAAGTTATCACAACCAAGGCAACCACACAGAAGGTGAAAATGCAAGACACCCCCAGCCAAGCAGACCGAAACAGTGAAGACAAGTTCTACAGGAAGCCAGAAAAAAAATCAGCACAGGACTTTCTACAGGAAGTTTGGAAAAAGGGTAACAAAAAGGGAAAATCGCCTGAGATTTTGGCCAGGAAGGCAGCAGCCATGCTTGCCACCATTAGCACACCTCCAAGACCAAAAAGGAAGGGAAAGAGGCAAACCTCCATGTACTTTAAAGTGAAAAAGGAGCACACAGATAAATGTGGGCAGACCCAAACCACAGTCAAAAGAGAAAATTGTCATTAAGGACACAAAAGCTAAACAAAAGAAGGAGCCTCCTTCAAAGATATCCATCAGCTATGAATGGGGAAGCCCGAAAACATCCACCTAGAGAGGAAAAAGTGAAAATGTTGGACTCAAAGACAGTTCTACAGGAAGCTGAGAATTCTCTACAGGAAGCTCAGACTAAGCTAAGAGAGACCAAGAAATTGGAGAAAAGGTGGCCAAACAATCACAGGAAGAAGGAAAGACAAGGAAACATTTGATGAACAACAGAGAGAGGACAAAGCTGTAGGCTAAGGTTGAGGCTTTAACAAAACTACTACAAGAAAAGGAGCACAGGCAGTAGCAGAGAGAAAAGCATGGTTTCATGACCGAGAAGAGGACATCACTTCAGAAGCTTGCCATGACAGGGAGGCCACCAGGGCCATCAAAGATGGAGAGATAGATTAGTTTCTCAGAGGATGAGAAACACTTTCAGTAAGGGGTGATGATGAGCCCCAAAAATGGATAATTATATGGGCTCATTCAGCCTCCTCATTCGACTTAATCCACCATTCTCATTAGTTTATTGCATGTTTCTTATTATATTTATGCTAATAGAGTGAATTGGGTTAGTCATTATGCCAAAAGTCTAATGTGTGCTTTGTGTAGTCTTTTTGGTAAATTTGGAGACAAAATCAAAGGTTTTAAATGAGCACTTGGCAGCCAAATTCGTGGAGAGGATTTTTAGGAAGTGTCCCATTCCATTTATGGGCCCTTACCTTGAATTCTCCACCATCAGCTCGGAGTTCAAAGGCCACCAAATCAATTATCACAAGGGCAGCCAAGCAAGTCAAGTAGGACTACTGTTAACTACAAGTTTTGGGCAGCCGAGTCCCTAAAGTTTAAGAGGACTGTTGGGGTCCTCAATTTGTATAAATAAGAAGGCTTAGGGCCTCATTTGGATTAGCCAGTAGTTAGTCACTTTTTAGGCAGAAGTTAGCTAGTTTGTAGTTCAATTTTAGTCAGTAGATTAGCTTTGCATTTCAGCACATTTTCAAGCTCTCCCTTGTGGACAGTTTTTGATGTAACTCTTTTTTTCTTGCTCAATGAAGGTGAATCCAGCTTTGCACCAACTCTAAATCTCTCTTAGGAGGCTGTAGCTCTTGAACTTGGGCCCATCTCAAGTGCCCAACACCTCCTTTGTTTACTTTCATGTGTCTTTGCTGCATTCTTAGAATAAAATCTGCTATTTAGATTTAAATCTTGTTTTGTTATTTAGGTTGCTTTTTATGGTTAAAGTAGCTTTTGATGTTCAGATTGAGTTGGTAGGTTATTAACGGGGAAAAAGCTTCAGAAAAAGGCCAATGATCACCTTTGATTTCACCTCTCCCTCATAGGATCAGGGGCTGGGATCAAAGTGACATTGCTGCCCCAAAAAATACTATTTTTGCTTTGCCATGCAATCACTAGTGTACTATTTTCGTTTGCAGAAGTTGGTTACATGTTCAGATCCTTGAATGCTTCATTGCATAGTTAACATATATGGTTTCCTTGCAAATAAAGCTTCTGTTCATTCTCTTTACTGTTAGCTAGATCAGATTAGGTTGGCATAACTAGGTCATAGGTTTTCTAAGTGCTTGTTTGTTCAATTTAAAAAATAACTTGCAGAGTGCCTATCATACTTCTCCATCTACCCATACTCCATCCAACCTACCTGCTTCATCCTCCATTTTAGATCCTTGCCTTACCTTTGCCACATTCCCTCACATTGACCTACTTTCCACATTATTATGTAGCATTGCCTTATCTCTCCTTGAACAAATCTAACCATCTGCGCCACCCCTCAACTCCATCCACCAAGTCTTGAACTCCCCTACACCCCTATTTCACCTCCATACTCATTCCTCCACCTTTTTCCCTCCATCCATGCTCCAAAATCCCATTTCGGAACATCCTGTAGAAAATTACAGAACATCCTGTAGAAATTCCAGAACATCCTGTAGAACCCCTCCAGACTTCCTATAGAAGCTCACGAATGAGGTTTCTTGATAGCCAAACTCTGTGAAACTCTCTGGAAGGGTGCTAGGGACCCCTTAGGCCCTCTTCGAACCTTCCCAACCTTCTGTAAGCATTTCCTATCACCAATCCACCTCTGCACAGTCAAAAGCCAATTAAAAGCACATGCATGATAGTTCTAACAACTTATTAAAAAATACAAAAAGATGTTTTTTTTTTTTTTTTCAGATGTTACTATAGAAGTAGCTTAGACACATGCATTTTACCTTCCTAGAAGTCAATGGTATCTCTTTCAGTAGCTTTCATCCTCTTTCTTGCATCAGTAGGCTAGCTGGTAAAATTAGGGTTTGCTAGGGTTTACGTTTCCTTTCATCTTTCCAGTTTCTTTTTGCAAGTAGATTAGCCCTCTTTGAGTTAGCTTTCATCCATCAGTTAAAAAGCTTCTTCTCAGAGCTCATAGAAGTTGGCTTAAGCTCCTAGCGGACTTGTGCCAGCTGATCAAGTGACAGCCGCGGCAAGAGCTAGTACTTGTGCATACAGCACCGTCGCTTCCAAGTTTGTTACGAACTACCGGGTTGATAAAATTAAAGAAGGGAGTTCCAGGAGTTGCAGCATTATTGCTGCAATACTGGGGCCCACCATCTTGAAGGCCTATTTGTTGTTGAGAAACAATGGAAAATCCTTAACATCCCAAAACCTAATCCTAGAAGATGAAATGCCAAATTGTGGGCCTCGTTTTGGGTAAGTTGGTACATCAACTTCCTCGGGTCGTAACTTTGGCACCTGATCTTCGTTTGACGTGTACAATAGCTCGTTAGAAAGATCTATCTGAGCACTACAATTTTGGGAAGAGAAACATCAGTCCATGGACACATGTTACTCCCACATTTCCCAAAAAACTTTGTTTAGGGCCTCAAAATGGCTCTAGAAGTTGAGGATACGAAAAATTGCTAAAAACAGTAAATTTTGCTACAATTACAAAAATTGAAAAACTGTAAGAGATATTTGTGGAGGTCCAAGGGGGATAGGTGGGTGGCTGCCAACATCCACCTAGATCATATTCCTACTGGAAACTCCTGTAGGATTACAGGGGATCCTATAAAAAAACACAGAGTTTGTGTGAAATGAGTTGGAGTGGTTTATAAATGGAAGACTAGGTGAATAGTGGAAAATATGAGATGGGTGGATTAAAACATGGCTCTTATATGTATTGTTGTCCTTCTCATGCTTTTCTTATCCTTCTCTTGCAGACCCACAAAACATAATTTCCATCTTTTGTATCTTTTTTCTTCTTTCTTTTTCTCTATTATATATATATATATATATATATATATAATATATTGTAAAACAACTAGTCTGCCTCCGAGGAGGATTTCATCCTAGTTCCCTACGTTGGGTGCCTCAAAAGATGTTTTTACCCAGAGATCTTTTTTGATCCCCTTTTCTTAACACCCTTGGGCCGCCTCAAGAGGTTTTCAACCCAATAGTGGGACCCAGGTGCCTCATGGAGGTTTTCACTTGAGTCTCTTTATTTTTTTTTCTTTTTTTCCCTTTTTTTCCCTTTAGGGACTTAGTGGGGTGCAAGCTGAGACTTGCTCTACCACCATCACTGTCTTTCTGATGCTATTGATGAATTCTTGTCTTGACAAGGGATTCTTGAAGATCTTTAATCTATACCCATTGAAAAAGCAAAGGGATAGCCTCTGCATCAATGGTTCTTATCTGCACAACACCATTTTCATGACACTTTTCTATGACATAAGGCCCTAACCATATAGTCCTTAACTTTCCTTTAAAATCCTTGTACCAAGAATCATACAGCAAGGCCCAATCACCTTCGTGAATCTATTTATCTTTTATATTCTTGTCATGCCAAATTTTCCTTTGAACTTGAGTTACCTCTGTGTGTAGGAGGGCCTGCATCCTAAATTCATCTAACCCATTTAGTTGGAGAAATCTTTCTTGTCGTGCCTTGGTGATATCCAGATCTAGTTGTGCTGCCATCCTTAAGGTGTTTTATTCAAATTCAATGGACAACAGGGCTTTCTTCCCATAGACTAGCTCATAAGGAGTGAAGCCAGTGGTTGTCTTCCAGGTGGTGTTGTAGGCCTAGGTAGCGTCAACTAATCTATCTACACAATCCTTTCTCTTGTTGCTAATCACCTTGGTTAGAATGCCTTCCAATGCTCTGTTGGTTACCTCCACTAGCCCATTAGCCTGTGGGTGGTAAGGAGTTGATGTTTTGTGCTTGATCTTGTGTTGGCTTAACAAATTTTCAATCATGTGAGATGTAAATTGACTAACTTGATCAATGACCAACTATCTAGGGTACCCAAACTTAGAAAACACATTTTTCCTTAAGAATTCAACCACTTTTTTCTTCTGTTATTGCTTTGATGGCTTTGGCTTCATCCCACTTGGTTAAGTAGTCAGTGCACACAATGATGTACTTCTTCTGCTTGGATGGAGGGTCAATGGGACCAATGAAATCCATGCCCCACTTGTCAAATGGCTCGAAAGTCACTTGAGGTTGCAGAGGCATCTCATCCCTTGGGGTAGGTTTCCCCATCCTTTGGCACTGATCACACTGGCTGGTATACCTCCTCACATCTTGATGAAGAGTGGGCTAGTAATAGCCAGCTTGTAGTACTTTGAATGTTGTTCTTTTAGCTACAAAGTGACCTCCACAAGGCCCATCATGATAGGCCAGAAGGATGTCGAAGACTTCCTCCTCTTTGACACATCTTCTTAGAATTTGATTCAGACCTATCTTGAAGAGATTGCCCACAATCCAAGTGAATGGGACACTCTTTCTTATGATCTTTCTCTTTTCCTTAGAGGACAAGTTTGGTGGAAACTGTGCAAACACCAAGTAGTTCGCTATGTCAACAAACCATGGAGAGAGAACTGAAATGGTGAATAAATGTTCATCTAGTAACTGATCATCAACCATTCCTTCCTTCCCTATAGGAAAAGTCAATTTGGATAAAAAAAAATTCAACAACATTCTCCTTTCCAAGCTTATCAATAATAGTTAAATCAAATTGCTGAAATAAAAGTAACCATCTAATGATCTAGGCACTTACACCAGGTTTATTCATCAAGTATTTAATTCCAACATGTTTGGTATGTACAAATGTTTGGTAATGAGTAATGTAATACATAAATTTATTCAATGAATTCACTACAGCTAGGAGCTCTTTTTTAGTCACTGTGTAGTTCACCTCAACTTTCGACAGATTCTTACTAATGAAGTAAATGGCATAAGGTATATTTTCATCTATTTGGCCTAGAGCTTATCCTATGGCTTTGTGAGAGGCATTAGCATGTATATGAATAGGAAGAGCACAATTTTGGTCTCGTAGAATAGGTGCAGTAGTCAACTTGTCCTGTAGGGTGTCCAAGGCTTCTTGGCAGGTTTCTGACCATAAAGATTCTGAGTCTTTGGCCAATAACCCAAATAAAGGAGAAGTTAACATGCTGAAATATTTTATAAATATCCTATAGTATCCGGCTAAACCTAAAAAACTTATGGCATCCCTCTGTTTTTGTGGAGTCGGGACCCTTTTAATGATGGCTATCTTATTTGGGTCTACATGCAGTCCTTCCTAGGATATTGAGTGACCTAGAACAATCCCTGCAGTCATCAAGAACTCATATTTTTCGGGACTAAGGGATAAGTTCATTTCAATGCATTTATTCAGCACCTTACCCAAGTTATTGAGAGCCTCCTAGAAATCACACCCATAGGGTGTAAAGTCATCCATATAAATTTCTACTGCATCATGGACTAGCTCTGCAAAGATACTCAGGATTTCCTTATGGAAACTTGCAGGGGCATTACATAGACCAAAGGAAAGGACCTTATAAGTGAAAGTACCCCAAGGAAATGTGAAGGTGGTTTTATCCTGGTCCTCTAGGCTAATCTGGATTTGATTGTACCCACTAAACCCATCTAAAAAAGAGAAAAACTTTTTCCCTGCCGGACCATCTAACACTTGGTCAATGAAAGGTAGGGGAAATGGTCCTTCTTTGTTGCTTTTTTTAACTCTTCGTAATCAACACAAATCCTCCACTTTCCATTTTTCTTTGGAACCAGCACCAAAGGAGACACTCACTCACTGTCTAAGATAGGGTAAATGAATCATGCATCCAACATCTTTTCCAACTCTTCTTTGAGTATATCCTTGAGAGCTAGATTCATTCTCCTTTGGGGTTGTTAAACTGGTTTGCAATCTTCTTTGATGTAAATGTGGTGAGTACACACCGAGGGGTGAACTCCTTTCATTTCTTTGTAATTCCAAGAAAAGGCATCCAAATGCTCTCTTAGCATATTACATAACTCTTATTCTTCTTGTGCAAAAAGAGAGGGGTTGATTTTTAGTGTTCTTCCAGGGTCAAATTCTATTGTCTTGACATGAGTATGGTTTGACACATCTAAGCATAGATCAATCCAATGGTTGTTCTTGGTTTCCTTGACTACTTCCTCCAGAGACATGGTGTTTGAATTTGGATTTTGGAGGTTGTGTTCAATGAAATCATCTTCATCAGTCTATCCTCCTCCCATGGCAGTTTCTAGGGTATAGAGTTGGGTAGAGTAGACTTCATCTTATTACTCCTTGTCTAGCCATAAAGGTAAGTCATGTTCTAAATATGGCTGAGTAGGAGGGTACAAAACCAACTGCTTGGATAGATTCCCATTTTTTAAAGTCATGTTTCCAGCCCTGCAGCTGATGTAGGCATTGACACTGGCTAACCAATGCCTCCCAAGTATGAGAAGATAATCATTAAATTTGGACTTAGGCTGGAGAACTACGAAGTCTGTAGGGTACTCCTAGGAGTCAATGGAGACCATCACATCCTCAACAATTCTCTCAGGGGCAGTGGTGGATCGGCTTGCAAGCTGCAAGACTGTCATGGTCTTTCTTAATGAACCCTAGAGATTCAGCTTGAGCATGGTGTCCTTAGTCATTACATTAATGGCATCCCAATATCAATCACGGTAATAGGGACAATGGTGTCATTGATGTGTACATCTACTACAGGGCTGCCAAGGTCTAAATACTTTGGGAAAATTACCTACCCCAGTATTAAGTCGGACAATTGTCCAATGACATTAATGGTAGGGGTGTCTCTTTTTCGCCTCCCTGGATGTTTTAAACACTTCTCTTTAATGAGTTTGTTGTAAATAGGTGCATCCTTAATAGCTTGGAGAAGTGGGATTTTCACACATATATTTTTCAATTCACCCAGAAGTTCATTCTCTTCTGGGGTATGCTGGACTGGATGAGTTAATCTTTTAGGAAAGGGTGGTGGATTCACTCTAGGCATACTTTCCTCTCTTTCCTCCTCACTCTCCCTAGGTGGAGATGGAGGTTGGTTATTTGGGAACACTCTCCCAGACCTAAGGTTGATTTCCTAAATTTCCACAACATAAGCAGGGTAGGATGTCTCTCCACTATAAACCTGTTGTGCCTGTCTATTGTTCGGGTTTGGGTTTGGTTGGGCAGGCGTATGAGGTTGTTTAGGTGGAGCAGGGTGTAAAAGATGTGGTTGAGTAGGGGGTGAAGGCAATAAAGCTAGAGCATTGTTGTATGGCGGCCTCCACCCCTAGGGTGGTGCATTCCACTGAGGGTGTGGAGGACTATATGGTTGAAATGGTTGGTTCATTGGCTGGGAATGGTATTGAGGTGCAAAAGACCAAGGAGAAGGTGTAGACCAGGAGAGTTGAGCATGGGTGCCCCAAGAGGGAATGGATGTTTTTTGGTTAGGATCATAATATGCATAGGATGACCCTTTCATGCACTATTGGTATGGTCGAGTTACATGAGGCCTCCTTTCATTTATGTAGTAGAGTTGTTCAGTCACCCCTTCAATTCCATGATATACAGCTTTTAGCACAGGTAGAGAATGACACTTGTATGTGGAGTGGTTTTCTTAACAGACCGAGTAGATTTCTATAAGGTTTAATGGATATTCATTCCTAGGGTGCCTCCTTGTTCATATAAGGCAGAAGATGGCTAATGCTCTCTCTGCTTCCTCTTGGTTCCTCTTGATTTCATAGTGTCCATCTGTATGCAAGGGTTTGCAACATTTCACTCTTAAAATCTTCCAACATTCGAATTTCACTTTTTATAGATGTGTTGGAAGAGGATGAGCTAGCCACTATTTGACTAATCCTACCCTTTTTTTCTTAAAAATGGTCTTTATATCCTCATAGGGTATTTGGTAGATGTCCCCTCCTAATAGCAGGTTAATGGTATCTAGGAGATCTTCCTTGATCCCCCTAAGTAGGACTAGCTTAATTGACTTAGGATCAAGTTTGCACTTGGCCCTTTTATAGTTGAGCTGGAATCTTTCCTCATAATCCTCTAAGGATTCATCATGCCCTAAGGTCATTCTAAAAATTTCCTCTTTGATGTCTTTGGACCTGTAGTAGTTCGTATACTTGTTGTTGAAAGCTTCTTGCAATTGAGCCTAGGTGGTGATACTATCCCCAGGTAAACCCATGAACTAGCACAAACCTACATCCTTGTGAGTGGATGGGAATAATTTCAACTTCTGATCATCAGTGGTGTAATCATAAGTTTTTCATATGACAACAAATTCAAACAAGAAAGTATTTGGATCTTTTGAGGTCAGGCCATGGAATTGAGGAAGAGCAGAGGGGCTTATGTTTTTCATCTTGGCATCCCCATTAATTTCTCTAATGGGAAAAGCACCCTCAATTCTTTCTCTATCTCCCCTTTCATTTCTATTTTCAGTCATTATGTCAGTTGGAATGGGTTTTTCTTCTTCCCCTATTGGCTCTTCAAAAATCTATGGTTGTTCTCCTAAGGGGTGCTCTAATTCACAACCACCGAAAAAGAGGGAAGGTTGGTTGTTTGAAGTGGTGGGGGTATTCGGTAGAAAATTTCC
Organism: Pinus taeda; assembly: GCA_000404065.3. Taxonomy (NCBI): domain Eukaryota; kingdom Viridiplantae; phylum Streptophyta; class Pinopsida; order Pinales; family Pinaceae; genus Pinus; species Pinus taeda. The sequence continues at coordinate 67,389 of APFE031189643.1, forward strand.
TAAGTTATCCCTATTCCCATGAGGCATGAAGGAAGTGGTTTGTTTTGTTTTTTCAAGATTTAACATTAATTGCATAATAGAAAAGACAAACGGAATTGAAACTAATTGTTGAATGAAATCACTTGCAAAATGGAAAGGAAAGTAAACCAACTTACAACTATCTTGAAAAAATGAAACTAATAGAAGAATGAAAGAGAAAAGAAATGGAAGAAAGAAAGAAGAAATCACATCTACTCAAACACCTCCCCAGTAACAATGCCAAAAGGTGATGAGCACTAGTATTATAGCAAGAATACTACAACTCATGGGGCTACCAACTTTACTTCATCATCCGAGGGTTTGTACAAACTTGGAGGTGACAGTGCTATATACACAAATAGATGTAATGGGTCCACCTTTTGTCACTGTTGAGATGGGCGATAGACCACTAAGGTTTCTCAAACTATCCTTCTATTGATTTAGAAGAAGTTTGATTACCAATTGAGAAAGGAGCATTTTACCCTAATTGAGCGGATTGAAATGCTACCCACTGCAGTAATGAAAGACTCAAATAGATGCCTAAAACACACAACTCATCTAGCTATTTCTTAAGATACATTACTTCAGAAGAATTCTAATTTAACACATGTGAAATCCTAACTAACCTAAGCATAAAACATGATCTATTCAAACACTTAACTGTTGTGCACACGAATAAGCATGACAACTTTTTTCTTTTTTGTCCTTTTTGTAAAAACATGAAGGCTAATCCTTCTTGATTGTATGGCAGGTGGGTTAGGTGTGGAGAGAGATGGTTGTGATGGGTCATATAGCTTGGGAGGAAAGCAAGGGTCTTCTCCGATATTTGGTGATGCATTTCTAACAAATCAGGTTCAAAACAGGCCACTTCGAGTCGTCCTACAAGATGTCCTAATTTACCTTCAGGATTCCCTGTTTTCCTATAGGAACAGGCCAAAAGCATAAGGAGTGATTTGGACATTAGTATGGTGCTTAGGGAAGGTGAGTGATGGAAGGAATAAGTCAAGGAAGTGGTTGGGACTTACTCATAACTCAAACCGAAGGTGTATGATGGTTGGATTTTCTCAACAAGAATGGCAAGTGCTCTTGTGACATGATAACTCAGATTATGAAGTTAGTGGCCTTTAGCGATCATGGGTGGGTATGGCTTGGCTAAGGATGACAATATGAGGTCTTCCTGCACTATTGAAACTCTTGCAATATACATATCATTGCTGCCATTTATCCATAAATCATTTGAAAACAAGAAAGGTTTACAACAACATAGGAAAACATAATTTCATCATTTATTTGCGTAGATCATGCATCAAAATGCTTGAGTGTTGTTCTTGAGAGAAACTCACTCACAGGTCAGTTCAGTTTTGATGAAAGGAAACCCACAATGTAATAGGTATATTCAGATGTAACAGGCCATTGGTACAGAAGAACAGGTAGATGGAACTAAGGTCTAATGATCAAAATAAAGAAGTTGAAGGAAAAGAATGGTGTAAAGCAATTTTAAGATGTGTACATTGGCCCACTTAGTAAAAATAGTTTATATACGCTAGTTCATTGAACAAAAAAGTGTATAGGTATACACGCACTTTCAAAAGAAGAAAAATGCATATATGTTTGAAAATCAAGAAAATTCAATAGTAAACAATACCAGGGGTCAATACTATGGTATTAGCCCACAATATTGAAAGGAGTAACGACTATTTTATCCCGTCCAAGAATACCACGAGTCCTAAGTGGTTTTGGTACAAGGTATTGAGAAAGGCCTAAAACTATATAAGGAGGAGAAGATCATAAGGCCAAAGTGTGCAAGTAAAAGGGTTTCCTCAGGAATACTTCTCTATGAAGTATATTTTATGTAGCAGGGCTTGTGTTTGTGATTTGATCTGAAATATTATGTGCATCTTGAATTCAATGTTGGATCAAGATCATGAAACCTGAAATGAGTTATCATTGAATGATCTAATATTGGTTGGGCTATATCTAATTGTGTACACCTGTTTTATTCTTTAAATGTCATGATCTGGGTTTGTCTGAAGTTTGGAATAGTAACGAAGTTATGAGTTAATATTTCCAGATCTATATGCTGGTTCGTCTCGGTAAAAGCGTGTATACATGCAGGTTCTACTCTTCCAAGTAGTGCATACAAAATAAAAGCCTATTCTTCATATTTGACCGATCTATTTGATCAATTCTGTTGTTTTACTATTGTCTGTCAATGAAGTCTTCTTAGATTTGAATGTAAAACTGAATGCATAAGGAGTTTGGTGTTTAGTTGATTGATTGTATAAGTAAGAAGGGTTATCTCTTCTACTTCCTATCTAAAGCTCTATAAATTGATAGTAGATGTTCAGTATATTGCTGGTTGGTGCAAACTTGATTCATAAGTTTTATGTTTCAATATTTTTGAGGGTATATGTAGGTTTGGTTAAAGGAAGCAGCGTATACATGCAGATTGGATTTAGTAAAGTAGCATATACATTATAATGCATGATTTTTGAGGTTATAACTGGTTTTGAATGATGATGCAGGTTTTTGGGTTCAGCATAGTGTTCTGGTGACAGTGATTTGATTGCTCAGATTAACTGATTGTTGGTTGATGCAATTTAAGTTTCAAAGTTTCTGATGGGTCTAGTATGAAAATTTGATGAAACAAGGCCTTCATTTGTATTGTTGTGTACCAGGAGCATCTGGTCTCAAAATTTATGAAACATGGTCCCTAGAGGAAGAGAGAAGGTCGTAGCCTTCTGTAGGCCAACGCCTACGTACTAGTAAACACATTGGCCAGTACAAGAGTTAGGGGGTTGTAGCTCCCTTCTAGTAGAAGCTGGAAAACGACAGAAGGTTGTAGCCTTCTGCATGTGGGTGCTACGTACTGGTATGAAACAACAACAACAGGTGTATTTTCTCCCACATTGGGTTTCCACCTTAAATCTTGGTGTTCATGTGTGTTTCTTATGTGTGATGGTTTATTATGTTTTTATTGCATTTTTTAACGAGTTACTGATGCACCGATTAAGGTTCAAAACATGATAAATTGACTAAATCATAAGTTCTCTAGGTATACGATGGTTTCTCTAATCACAATAGTGTGTACACGCAAGTTCACTTCACATAAGTAGCATATATAAATCTGTTTGGGAAATGAAAAAGTATTGAACTGGAAATATTGATTCACCCCCCCCCCCCAGTATTATTTCCAACAATTGGTATCAGAACAGGTCCTTCAGAAGAAGTTTGATCACTTGAAGGAATATCTTTCAAGATGAATAATAACAAAGGCATGGGATCTATCAGACCACCAATCTTCAATGGGAGTAACTTGGTATATTTTAAAATGAGAACAAGAGCCTATCTTCAATTGCTTGGAGCCGATGTTTGGGAAATTGTGGAAGGAGGATATCAATTTCCAGTGGAAATACCTACAGACTCTGCAAGTAAGAAGTTATACGAAACCAATGCCAAAGATTTCAACACTTTATTGGGAAGTCTATCAGAATCAGAATTTGTCAAAGTCGTGCAGCCCAAGACAGCCAAAGAGATATGGGACAAAATCATTCAGAGCTACAAAGGAGGCTCCCAGATAAAACGTGTTAAGCTTCGAACTCTCAGAATTCGGTATGAAACTCTTAAGATGCACAGTGATGAGAGTATTGCTAGTTACTTTTTACGTGTATATGATATTGTTATTTGTATGAAGAATCTGGGTGAAGAGATAAAGGAAGCTACTTTAGTTGAGAAAATTTTGAGATATTTTTCTTCTAAATTTGAATCAAAAGTATATTCCATAGAAGAAAAATAGGATCTTCAAACTATTACTGTGACTCAACTCCATGGAATCCTAACTTCCTTTGAAATGAGGAAAGGAGGTCCATCACATATGAGAGAAGCTGCTTTTAAAGCTTCAGCAAAGGGAAAAGGAAAGGAAGAGAACAATAAACTAGGATACATTTAAGAAGAAGAAGATGAGGTAAATTTTGTCAAGAAGCTTCAACGGGGTTCCAGAAGATTTAGAGGTAAGCTACCATTCAAATCCTTTTCTTGTGGTAGAGTCAGCCATTATACTACCAAATTTCCTCATAAAGGTAAATATGAAAAGGGAAAGGAATATGCAAAAGGAAATAGAAAATAGGTTGTCAATAGAAGGAGTTACTATACGCATGAAGATAGTGATGGTTTATCTAATAGTGATGAAGATGAAACTCAACAAGACTATAGACTTCTCATGGCCTATGACAATGATGATTTTTTGGACACCTTAGAAAAGGAATACTTTCTTGAAGAAATCACAAAAATCAAAATATGTTAGAAGAAAAGAATATGATCATAGATACGTTGACACATCAACTCACTGAAAGAGAAAAACAAAACGAAAATCTAGAATGTGAAATTGTGGGTCTAATAAAAGAAATTGAGAAGAAAAAATATCTTAATCTTAGATTTGCTAAAGGATCAGAAGCTTTAAATGAAATCATCAAATTTTAGCGTTCTCCTCTTATAAAGACAGGTCTTGGATATATTGAAGAATCATCTCAATCACAGAAGTCGTCATCCTCCACTAGAAGCTATCCTGATGCAGCAAAGACTAGTGAACAATATGTCAATCGTTAGTAAAGGCCTAAAAGTACTAATCAGGTAAATCATACTCAATTTACGCCAAGGATGAATATTAGTAGAAGGTTCAACCAACAGGTAAACAATGACAAAAGATTCTATGATCGCAGAAACTTCTTTAATGGGCAATGTTTTTCATGCCATAATTTTGGGAATAAGGTTGTTCAATGTGTTGCTTACAAAACCATCATGACTAGAGAAGCACGAAATCAAATGAGTGTAACTGAAATCAAGAAAAGTTCCTATAATAACTTTTCTCCTCTTGAATATGAAATAGAGTGTTCGATTTGCAACAACTTTGGTCATGAAGAATTTGAATGCAAGAGAAAATTTTGGCCAACACTTCAAAAAGAGTAATCATCATTAAATTCCAAGATATGGAGAAAGAAGGAATCTCAATTAGAAAGATGTGGCATAGCTCTGTATTTTTGGTGCCTCTAAAATTGCCGCATCAACATCAGGGAAAACCCCCTAGTCCGAACCTTAGTGCAACTCCTTTTCCGTTTGGTGTGGTGGCTTCAACTAGATGTAATGGGACTAGTTTCCCAATGATATCTGAGTTGATGGGTGATTGGTTTGTAATGTATAACGAAATGTGATAAGTGTTCTATTCTACAATGCAAAAATATACAAAGATAACTAATCTACCCCGGGTATTCTTTTAACAACACGATTTTTTATTGTTTCTATTAAACAAATAACCATAAAGATGAATTATTCATAAAATAGAAATATGAATTCATATGATAATTACTTTGTTTAAGTAGTTAAATAAAGTAATAATAAAAACATTATCGCATTGATCATAATATATATCACTGACATATATATTCAAATGATAAGAATTCTAAAACATTCAGAAATGACAAGCTAAAGAATTGCTTAAAAAACATATATATATATATATATATATATATATATATATATATATATATATATATATATATATATATATATATATATATATATAATATATATATATATATATATATATGTTGAAAATGTTCATTTACATAGAGAAATAAGACAAAAACAGAGATAATAGTACCATATTCATTTGAATTATCCTGATGTAAACAACATTCAGATTCTGCCTTCATATTTGGGAACACCTTCAAAAGATGCAATAGTGCAAATCTTATAAAAGCCTTTTTGACAAAAATGCAGAACTTTGGTCCAATTTTTGATCAAAAAATATTGTAAGTACAGTAGTGCAACTTCCAAGTCAATTATTAATATACAAATTGTGGACCCTTTCTAAATACATGAAAGGGTCTTTAAATACTAAAAATAACAACAAACTATTGATAAAAATCAATATGCACTGGTTTAACTATAGACATATAAATCTAGGAATTATCCTGAAAATAGTAGTGTTGTGGCAGTTGAAATGAATTCATTGTATCAGCTTCTTTTCCTATAATTGCAGCTGACAAATTGTGACCAGAGGCTAGATTTCTAGAGGCTGACTCATCTTGGAGTGTAGCTGAGTTGTATAGGTGGCATCGAAGAGTTTGAAGATCATGCAGTTGATTGCATCTGAAAGATACTTCATGGCCATCTGCTGGCTATGTGGCTTAACAAGGAAAAACCAGAACGTTTCCCATGTCAAGCTTTGGATTCCTCCAATATGCTTTTTCCTGTGTGCTAACTCCTGTTTCCATTGTTGTTCCAATGATTTTGTTTTTGGGAGTCTTCTTGGAGAGAAATCAGTGATCAAATTGGACATATGCAAATTGTTATTTATCAATTCGGTCAAACTATTCATTGCATCTCTGCATCTAGACATTGCTCTTTCAACTTTCATTAACTAGGACTCCCATTCGGAAAACAGGATTTCCTTATGCAATTCTTGTATTCTTGGTATATTGGTAGCCATTCCTTCTTTGGAATCTTGCCAGGACAGAAAATTGGTTAACCTTTAATCTGCCTTATCTAATTCAAGTCTACTGTCTACTGCCTTTTCAATCATTGATGTAGAGATATTGCATAAGGGGTTGGCTAATGATATATTATGGCAAAGTATATCCAACTGCCGCAACAAGGCTTTGGTTATTTCGAAATCTTCTATTCTGAATTCACTTACCTATGGATAATCTTTATACCTTTCTATCTATTCTTTCATTTCTATGATTTGTTACTCCTTTGCCTTCTTTTCTTGTTCTCTTAACATCTAAAGTTTGCTCAATTATTGAGACAACTCCTTTTGTTTATGGAGAGTCTACTCATCAATCCTCTGCTTTTCCAACTTCAGTTGCTCTTTTAATTGTTTATTTAGTTTCCTCTATTCTATTAACTATTGTTCAAGCTTATTTATCTTTTGTTGTTGCTCTTCTGATTTCACCTCAAGTTGGGTAATCGTCTGATCCTTTTCCCTCATTAGATGGCTAACCTTTGTGGCTTTATCCATTGTCGCCACTGTGTAGGCTCCTACGAATTGAGATAGCTTTGTTAAGTCCTCGGAGGAATCGACTTCTGCTTTCCATACCACGTTCATCATCTCTGCCTAAGGGGTTAAAAGAGGACTTCGATCAATTTTCCTCTTCTTCCTCTGTCTTTTAACTACAACCCTGTGCTTCAGACTATAGAAGACATCAAGTGGTGGTATTTGTTCACTTTACAGTACAATCTCCTCAGTGGGATTCTCGAGAATAATCTCTATGTCTTGCTGAATTCTAGGTAGGCTGCTTGTTCCTTCAATTATAACTGTGATAACTTCTGGCTTTTGCACTATAGGCATTTCTAGTGTAGTGAGCCCTTGGGATTTATTTGGGTTATTGATGATTGAGTCGAATTGGTCCCATTCCTTGATTAACTTAGGATCAATATGAATATTTGTATCAAGGGGCTCACTAGTTCCTTCTTGTGTCTGCTCCCTTTCTGGGGTCTCTTCCTTCTCAGGAGTCTTTTCACTAATTTTCTCTTCAAAATGGCCTTGTGGTTGAACCACAAAGGTACTATTTAACAAGTCCAGAGGTAGCATTTCCAATCTCTGTGTCTTGAACTTGTAAAATTCCTCTAGTCCCTTCGCTCCCAATTTGATTTTTGCCAGTTGTTTCACCTGAGAAAATACCTCAGCTGAAGCAAATAAATCATCATAAATATCCTTCTCATGATCAAACTTGGCGATTTTGGCTTGCGAAGTGACATTGTAGGCAACTGATTTGGGATCATACTTCCTTTTTGGGATGACTGCTAACTTTAAAACTTTTGTTTTCTCAGCTTCTTTCTTTGCATGTTTGAAATCATGCAGCGTAAAAGCACCACATCGGAGGGGGAATGAAGTCCACATATGCTTTTTAGACTCCTTTAGGTTCCTTGATGTCCATTCTACTGTTACCTGACATGCCAACTCTCTGGCAAGTAACTTATCCAGGATATATAAGGGGAGGACATTAGGGTTAGCAGTGTTGCGAAAAGTCTAATGTAGGTGAATTTTTCTTCACCAAATTAACTACCAATTGCAGTTAGGTTGACAGAGGCTTCCTCGGACACCCTAGGAGTGGGTTTATTGAATATAACATAATACATGGGGATGATGAAACCTTGAGAGATTCTATACAGATGATTTTTGTAATGGGCTTTCCACTGTTCCTTATGATAGATATGAATGGGGTTCGGGTCCTGTGGAGTCCATTTCCATCCTAGAATGGGATATTCAGAATTGAAACAGATAGTGTCCATAATATAAGCACTCATGTAAAACAGGGGTATCACTTGGGTAGTCACAGACCTGTTTTTCCTATAGTCAAGTATTTGGTTGGACATTTTATCAGAAAAAATAGTCGCCCAATCCATGATATAGGAATTAATTACAGCCTCCATTAATGGTACCATCTCTATAGAAAATTTAGCAGAATTATGGACTCCAAAGAGTCTGCACATCATTGCACCAGCATAACAATAAAGAGATGCAAACGAATCTACGAAGTACATACCCAATGATTCATGCTTGTGTTTGTTTGGAAAATGCCTCCATTGTCTCATAGGGTCTGATTCAATGGCATTTTCTTTGGTGAAAGCCTCCAAGAATGCTTTGTTATATCGCTTCTCTGGTTCGGGCAAATGGTACATTGCTTTGATATCTTCTGCTCTAAACAATGTGAACATTGTTCCATCAGTCGTAAAGAAATTTTTGTCTGTGATATTGATGCTCTCAATAACCCATCTGACCACGTCATTATAGGGTAAAACTTTGGTGTTGGATTCTATTCTATGAAGATAGGAGTAGGCCAAATCTTTAAGAGTATTCTCTGACTTGTATGTGGCATTTGTTGTTACTTCTTCTTCGATTTCTTCTAGATCCTCAGCTTTCAGCAAATTGTAGATACTCTCCCATGAAGTTTGGCCTAGACCGAGGCAGGTAGTATCCGATATTAAGACTTTCTTCACTAGTTCGTCTTTAGCTACGACGGGGGCCTTTGGTTTCTTTGATTTCTTTGTCATTTTAGCTAGATTCATCAACTCACACTTGCTCTGCAAAGGAAAAAAAAGAACGTAACAGAGAATAAAAAAATGTTCAAAGCCAACGCATAATACAAAGCTTAATGGTAATTCAAGCGTGATAAGTAATGCAAAATGAGATATTATCACAGACGAAATCCTCAAAGGATTCAACCCTAACTATTGTATTAATGACTTCCGTAACTGCTAATCATGGTAATTTAAATGTAATAATGATATGTTGCATCGCACATATTACTAACAATTTCTTAAAGTGGATCTCTTGGCTTTCCCGATCAGCGATTAACAAAAATTGTATATCGTAGATTGGGAGATTCAAAGGTCAAGCTTAAGCTATTACCATAAGTAGCTTCGATTGCGGTAAAGGTGAGAGGTATCGTGAGGAGGCGGGATAATCAACAAATTGTCTGTTTTTTGTTTATTATTGATTTAAGGCTTAAACCCGCTAATATACATTTAACAACCTTTTATCGAAAAGTGCACTTTTTCCTTTATGAAATCGCATCGACGAGTTCTGATTGCAATTGCATTATCGCGTCGGGAGCTTGGCATATACTTTTGGACTGCTTCATTGTTCAACTTGCGATTTGCAATTTCTGATAGCATTATCGCATCAGAGATTTTCCAATGAGAGCCTTTTAAGCCTATCCTTTAAATAAAGGATGCGAAATATTATTTTACATTTGTTTTACAAAAAGGTCTTGGATAATATTTATATTAGATTAGACCTTTTCATAAGGACTTGCATGTGTTATATGATTAAATCCATGCTTGCAATTATTATTGAATTATTGATTTTAACTAAAAAGGGGCCCCATTTCATGTTCTCTAGATAAAAATTTTGAAATGGGAGGATTGTTGTATAGCACAACAATTGGCAATTCACTGGGAGAAACAATTATCTCTGAGAAAGTAATGCAATATCTATAACTTTCTAAATTTGGAAACCATTTAGGATAAAGAAAACAATCTAAGAATAATTAAATAAAAATTAACTCTGAACATAATAAAAAATTCTTTTGTAATTCCTTTTCCAATCCTAAAAATAAAAACATTCTGAGTTTATTCGAGCTTTGACTAGTTGGTATAGATAAAGTAGGGGGCTTCTCCAACTTGGCTTTTAAGTTTACTCTATTGTCATAGGTAGTGCCTCTGCTACCAGGAGATGTTTATAGTCTCAATAGCGTTACCTTTTAACCATTTACTCATTCATTGTTCCATCCATCTAAGAGTATGAATTTTGAAAGATAAATTCAAAAAGATATGTTCACACATATTTTTTTCTTTTTGTGTTTTTTTTATTATTTCAAAATCTTTAAAAGATAAAAAACCACTGTCTTGGTTTGGTGGTCAGATATTGACAACACCATTCACTGGTTGTAATTAAATTGAACAATTTGGCTCATGGTGAGACCCCTTCTCTTATGATTATAAGCCATTACCCTATTTTCATATGTAGTATTGGTAATGTCAATTTAATTAGTTTCCTATGATCATGGTAAGTAGGCTCGTGATGAGACCTCTTATCTTTTATATCTCACATATTTTAGAATTACACTCTAAAAAATGATAAACTTAGTGGATAGGGTGAATGATTTTCTCTTTAAGAGTATATGGATGACAATTTTAGAGTTGTAGATGCTATGTATGGAAAAGACTTTACTTTTGACAAATAACGTCTCTTGGCTCTTTAAAACTTTGAATAATTTACATTATTTTCAAGGCTTGTGAAGGTTTTACAAGTCTATGTAGAAATTTTGAATAATAAACACATATTGAAAGGAGATTATCCTAATCATGTACTATTGTGGAATACATACACAATACATAAGCTCCTCTACGTCGATCATCAATATAACAGCATCAATAACAATAAAACATCAAGAGCATGCACACATTAACACAGTATGTAACCCGGGGAAATCTTACAGCAGAAAACCCCACACTATCTGTATATTAATGATTGAGAACATGTAACATTACAATAGTCAATACTTCTCACAAGTATCCAACACTATCTCCACCTCTTACACATAATACAACTCAGATCTGATCTCCAAATCTATTCCACTGCTTGCCTGCCTCCACTGCTCAATACCTGCACAAGAATGGATGAGAATGGTTGAA